>JABXWE010011300.1:0-45106 GCA_014611495.1 Limonius californicus | reverse complement strand
GAACAATAACTGTTGAACTACTTGGTTGAAACCTAAGGGGGCGTTCTCACGATACAACTTTCGTTGAACAATAACTGTTGAACAACTTGGTTGAAACCTAAGGGGGCGTTCTCACGATACAACTTTCGTTGAACAATAACTGTTGAACAACTTGGTTGAAACCTAAGGGGGCGTTCTCACGATACAACTTTCATTGAACAATAACTGTTGAACACCTGTTGAAACCTAAGTTGATCAACAAACTGGTTCTCACGGTACACTAAAAAATTGAAAGGACAGTACAATTTAAAATAGCGACGTATTATATTATTATTGTAACAGTTAACGTACTTTGTGATGTTCTGGGCAAAGAATTTCGACAATATTTGCTTGACATTAAAAAACACAGAAAGCGGCGTTTCTGGGTGCGGACTTAGATATAAAAGAGAAATCGTTTAGGGACTTCACAAAAATTAGCTGCGGGGATTCGTTTTTTAACAGATACGCACACGTTAAACCTCATCATACTTTCGTTGCTTCAACTAAAAGTTGTTCACCTAAGTTGAAACAAGGTTCACATGCGTCAATGTACGTTCAACTGTGTTTCAACTTCTAGTTGTGCAACAAAGTTGAATCGTGAGAATGCCCCTTTGAGTTTCAACAAGGTTGTTCAACTGTTATTATTCAACGAAAGTTGAAGTGAGAACGCCCCTTTAGGTTTCAACAAAGTTGTTCAACTGCTATTGTTCAACGAAAGTTGGATCGTCAGAACGCCCCTTTACCAAACGAATTACATATATCTTTGCCGGCCTCGGTGATCTAGTGGTTAGCCTACTTGCCTTTAGATCCAAGGGACATGGGTTCCAATCCGGCCGATATCGGTGAAATTTATCTGGCGGGGAAAGATCTGAAAGTGGGCCTTCTGTCGGATAAGAAGTAAAGTCGTAGGTCTCGTGGCACTGCGGTGTATGACCCGCATAGGCGCCAACTTTTGAAGAAGTTCTATGGGGGTGATAAATAAAACAATGTAACGGTATTTTCGCCTAGGTTGTCCGCAACCCATTTCACACTGGGCTCAGGAGTGTTTATTTGGAGTTTCCTCACTCTTCTTTCAGCATTTTAGGTACTACGCATGTTTGATTTTAGATAAACAGGATTGCCGGTGTTTATTCTCTGCGTCTGACAGAATACGAACGTGTCGTTGAATTGGTTTTTCCCGTTAAAGTGTTTGTCACTTTGAGTTCATCTCGATTTTCTGGGAAAATCAAACATTATAACGTCATCTTTAGTTGATTGTGGGATTACGTTATTGACATTTATTGTCGCTATAATCAACGTTTCGATTCTTTTATAATTTTGTCGGGTCGATCGAGTTTTACCGATTGACAACTTGGGGACGGTGAGAATTGTCCGAAGATTTTTGCGCTTCCAATGGTGATATCTGCTGCTTGAGGGAACTAATATTCGAATTCCATCCAGACGCCCGCAGTGAAAACACGTGCCGGACTCGAGGCTGTTCTAGAACGTTCCATTCCAGATTAACCAGGGAAGTGCACATTTATTTTTAATTTCGACGATTTTGGAGTCCATGTAAATACTCTTTGTTTATTTGTATGAATTTATTTATACTACGGGGTAGATAAAAACTATGTTGTAATTTGCACAGTGTGTTTCGAATTACTTTATTAGCATAATTCATTGGTATAATAGTTTGTACAAGTATTAGCGTACATAATCACGGGAATTTCACTTGATATACAGCGTGAGTCAACCGGAGCGGTAATATTGCGTTTTGTTCGGGTTTCACAGCGATCTTTGATTTTCTTATCTACGCTGTAAATCTTGAGAGGCCTTTCATGACTAGAGTGTAGGACGCGGCTTGAGGGCGCTTGTTTGTGAAGAGAAACGCAGTATTTTTACTTTAGCTCAAAGTCAGTTATTATTGGGGCTGTATTGAGTGATTGCGTACTGGCAATTGTGTACCGATACAGGTTACGATTACAATTATATTTAATTGTTGCAAATTTGGGTTATATATACTACACATTTATTTTTTTGCTAACATTAAATATTGTTGCTGCAATTGGGCTTGTTATTTATTGTTTCCTATCATTGTATTCTGTAGTAACGAATTAAGTAAGTAATAAACTGCGGGTACGACTAACCAATCGACATCTGCGTTAATGGTAGTGTATTTTATTATTAAGTCGTTGGCGCCCTTTCAGGTAATTAACGTGGAGTTAATTAATATATTTAATCGAGCAAAGCAGAGAACCGCCCATCTTCGATTGAGGTTCCGGGAGGTTATCATTAACCAATTATTTACTTACTTAGTGTGGAGAATTTCCCTTGGAAATTATCATCAGGCGTCACAACAATTAGTGGTGGGGCTGGGAATTGTAATAGGAGAGAGTTCATGGTGGGAGTTGGGAAGGAAGGTTGTAAAACTGAGAAATAAAAATAATTGATACTTGCAATTTTTATCTGATTCGCTTATTTTTTTTAGAAGATACTCAAACGCGAACCTTATAGGTAAATTTTTATGGAGGCAATTATCCCGGCTGCCCGTACCTATTCGGCGCCTGTGGTGATACGTTGAATATCATTACTGGGAAAAAAAAACGATTCAGATAGGCAAAATTCATAGTTAGGGTGTGTCAGTGTGCACAGAGATGCTTGGAAATTTGCATCCTAGATCTCTTCCTATAAAAGGATTAAAAAGCAAACAAATTATACAGGGTGTTAATGAATTGCAGGGACAAACTTCTAGGACTTAAAGTATACATGAAAACAAACATTGTTTGTTAATAAACGTATGGTCAAAAGTGTTTCGTTTCGGGGATAGAGCTTCTCAAAGATTCTTTAAGAAGCGCCTAAATGTAGGCAACTCAATTTACTACCTACTATTTGTTTCCATAACGACAGAAATTAATACAGGATAAATTTATTTATCCTGTATTAGATTCCGTCGTTTGTCACTGCAATTCATTAACACCCTGGTATATTGTCTATAATTATTTATGTTTTCATTACGTATAAAACAAAATACGTTTTGAAACAAAAATGCTGTTCAAAATAAGATTGAAAAACACTACTGATGCTTCTAGTTTTATTAGAAGTTATGATAACATAATGATGTTACTATTCGATTAACACGGCGGTTCTCAAGCTTCCGTATTTCGCCACCCCCCTTTTTTTACCTTGAATAATTCTGCGCCCCCTGCATAATGTAAGATAGATGAGAATATCCCAATACGCAGGAACTTATTTAACTCGATTTGGCAATATTGGCTACGCTGTGTACTTTAAAGCAGGCACATATTAGTCATTAGGTCTATGCCTTAGAAATGTTTTATTTTATTTTAGTAATAATGCTTTCGTTGTGACAAATATGTAAAAAATTAATTCTGTTGTCTTGTTCATTTATTCGACGCCTCCCCTCCCTCTACAGCTTCGGTGCCCCCCAGGGGGCGCGTCCCACAGTTTAAGAACGCTGAATTAACATTTGGCGTACTGTTTAATATATGAGTTTTTTTCTAGTATCTTGAATACCCTAATAATAGTAATCTCGTACGTCCAACGTATCTCCTTCTTTTGGTGCCTTATTCTCTGCGAACGTTGGCGATTAACATAGATATTCTTATTATATCAGCGGGCTGTCTAAATATTTATACAGATATCATCCCAAACCATTGGCGTAGGTTTTGCAGCCACGAGTTCTTTCTTCTTCCTGGTCCTTTCTACCGTCGACCTTTCACTGTAGAATAAGTTGTAATAGTCGATACTTATTGTTCCTCATAATATGTCAGAAGTACTCTCTATTTTTCTTCTCTTCACTGTGTATGCCACTTCTTTCGTTTTACCCATTCTTCTAAGTACTTCTTCGTTAGTTATATGCTCGATCCATGAGATGCGCAAAATTCTCCGGTATATCCACATTTCGAACGCTTCCAACTTTTTCATCAAGGTTTCTGTCATGGTCCACCCCTCAACGGCGTAAAAAAGGACTCGAAGGATGTAACATCTAACCATTCTTATTTTCAGTTGTAGGTTAAGATTTCTACTGACGAAAAATGTTTTCATTTTATTGAATATAGTTCTTGCTTTCTCGGTTCTGTATCTGATTTCTACGGATTGGTCCCAGTTTGTGTTTACCATTAATCCCAAATATGTGTATCTCTGGACTCGTTCTATAGTCTCTTGATTTAACGTCAAAACCATGAGAGGCTGGGCATTGTTGCTGATGATCATATGTTTTGTCTTAGAGGTGTTCAGGCTAAGTCCATATTTCTCGCTCGTTGTATTAATTTTTTCAAAAAGATCCTCTATGCTACTTGCCAGGATAACCATATCATCTGCGTATCTGATGTTGTTTATGTTTTCGCCGTTTATTTTAATTTCTTTGAGTCTTCCAGTCTCTCTTGAAATATCTTTTCAGGGTAGATGTTAAATAGGGCCGGTGAGAGAACGCACCTTTGACGTACGCCTCTTTGGATCTTCACCTTTTTTGTTCTGTTGCCGGCTATGTTCACTTAAGCTGACTGGTTCCAATATAAATTCGCTATATTTCTTATATCTTTACTGTCAAGGACTACTTTTTTCAGTATTTCTACTAGCTTTGTGTGCTACAGCATTGCACTAGAACTTGTAGTGAAAAGATTACCTCTCTAGTTCCTAGAGCATTTCTAAAGCCAAATTAAGATTCGCTGGTGTATAGGTCACATTTTCTGTGTATTCTGCTGTGAATGATCTTGGTGAACACTTTGACGATGTGATTGATAAGACTAATGGGCCTGTATTGGTCACAGGAAGTGGGTCGACTTTTTTTGGAAAGGTAATGAAAGAATACACTAACCAGTCAGGAGGTATTTTTGCTATATCATACATGAAATTGATTCCTTCCAGAGATTTGAGGAAATCCGTGTTATTGTCACATAATATGTTTATAGCTCCATGCGAACTTCGACAAGTCCAGGCGATTTATTGTTTTACATATTGTGGATAGCTCTCTCAATTTCTTCTTTTGTTATGTAAGGGCATGGTTCAAATTCTTCAATATTATAATGTTCTATACAAAATTTAATAATACTGCGCATGTGCAGTCAGTAGTTAATGAAATTCCAAATAGAAAACAGAACGTGTTATTTAATATTTTAACGTTCTCTGCAGTATTAAGTATACACACCTATTTAATTAAACAAATTGTATGCAAATCAATTAAACTCTGGATTAACAGAATAATTTATTTTTTGTAGCTTATAATAGCAAATCAAACTAAATACATATATTGAGCCCCGTTTCTCGCGAATTTGTATTTTTAGAGCTTTGTGTGCTATAATGTGTTTCTAAACATGTGCGAAAAACTTTAATCACGTATAGATGAGGTTATTTAATCCCTAAACCAAAATCCCCTATCAATCATTTTAAAAATTCGGCATGAAGATATGGTGCTTCAAATTTTTTTTATACCAGTTTACTAAAAGTTATATAACTTTTCTATTTCTTGTCCGATTCGGATAAACTTTATTATTTTAGAATACGTTGGAAAAACTGTAGCGCTAACTGTAAACAGTGAATGAAATCTGAACCAGAAGTAAAAAAAATTTGTTTACAATTTTGTAATTTGAGGTATATCTTGAGAACGAGATCATTAACCTAGTTTTTTTTGCAGCTATTAAACCAGTATTTACAATTTTTTCAAAAATTTGGTGTTTAAAAAGTTATTTAACCCAGTTTCCAACAGAAATGACAATTTAAATACACACACCTGTTAGCTTTCCAAAACAATGAAGTTTATCAATCCTGAACAAGAAACAAGAAAGTTATTTGCATTTTAGTGAATTGCTGTAAAAAAAACCTTGGAACGCCACATTACCGTAACGGTGACGAATTTGAAAAAGCAATTACTAGGTGATATAGGTTTTAAATTATTCCAGCTATAAGTGGTTAAAGTTTTACGCACATGTTTAGAATCGCCCTGTATAGGCACTTTTCAAATATCCTTACAAGAACATTTCTTATGGGGTTCAACCTGTTCTATCTTCCTATTTTAAAAAAGTGAGTATTTCCGAAATATTGCGCTGTTTCCATACCACACTTTTGCATCTATAATAACCGAGTCATATTACTAAAATGAGACATCCGTGGCCGGTATAAGATTAAATTGCCAAAATTTTCTCCACTCTCTCTGTAGTCACCGTTTCGTTAAAAAACAATTCCTACATTATCTATTAGAATGCTTCATAACCTTATAATCAACTTTTCTGAGTGTTGTGTGTTGTTGTCTTACGTCCAGTGGGGATTATCTTGCTACCTACAGCAACAGTTCTGTCAGTGAATGCTCCAATTTAAACAAAATGTAGTTTCGTTCGAAAAAAGAGCAACAATCTAAAACCTAAAACAGTTCTAAAACAGTTTACTGTAATTATACGAATTATATGTTCACAACCTTCAATTTTTCTGAAAATGTTTTCATAGTTCTACTTAAAATATTAAGTTGTTTCCATGACTTTGTAGCACAATGTAGAACAGTGCTTTTAAATTATGTAGCGGTTGTCAACGGGACAGCCTCTTATTTTCAGTATATAATTCAAATAAACAAATGCAAATTAGTTTAATACGAAAAGAATTCGATTATTTAATGGGGATAATTTCGTACCGCTCCCGGTTTTATAAGAAATGGCCAGAGTTTCTTATTTTATAATGCATACTTTTATACTTTTATTTATTTGGAACTGGGATAAAATTCAGTAATCCACTTTAAGTCAAGCCTCAAAATAAAAATGTTTTCATGATTCCCTAAAACGATTTAAAAATTCAGGCAGGGGCTTTCTAGAGAGTACACAGTAAAAATTTCAATAAAACAATTTTGGTTTATCTTATCCAAACATTTTATTTGCGACCCATTTCTGTTATGAGGCTGCAAATAAAAGCAAATCTAACAAATCTAACATCATGGAAGTTCACAATTTCACGACATGCTTCATTAGCGAGCTGAAAGTATTTAAAATCGCATAATAAAATCACCTCGTCATTTCGAGAAGACGCCAATTTCTCCCACTTCTCGCTAATTATTGTTTTGACAGTTGAAATAATTGTCAAAGTTGTCAATCGTTGCTGTGTTGGGCAATAAATATGATTGTAACCCGTTCACTTGAAAAAATTTAATGGAAGTAAAAGAGATATTGAAAATGTCTAGAAAACGTTTCTACAACATGAAGGGGTAATCATCATTACTCATAACGTAACTTTCCGCATTCAACCCCTTAGGTTGTAGGTACCCCAAGAAAAATATTTCAAATGGTAACATCCACTTTGTGACACCTCATTGAAAAGCTCTTACAAAATGCTATTCAATAGTAACAAACATTTTTTTGACACGTCTCGGTAAAATTAAAATTAAAACTGGAAAAGTTCTGAACCAATTATTGTATTCAGATTTCAAAATATTAGTTTAAATGTTCAAAATAATTTCCATTATTCTCTAATTTAGGCAATAGTAAAATCTACTCTCAAATTCTCGCCGAACGTTTTGGAAGGTTTGTTGCAGAATAGCTCTAAACTCCTTAAATATTCCTTGTCGCAGTTGTGCGGTGGACTGAAGCTAAACTATAATAGGTTCAAAATCTGGAGATCTTGGAGGCAATTCTGTTTTTCGAAAACGAGTATGGAAAAAATGTTTGCTACTATTCAATAGCATTTTGTAAGAGCTTTTCAATGAGGTATCACAAAGTGTGTATCACCATTTGAAATTTTGTTGTTGGGTTACCTAGTACGTAAGGTGTTGAATGGGGAAGGGTACCTTATGAGTCATGATAATTCCCCCTCCATGTTGTACAAACGTTTTCTAGAAAAGTTCAATGCATATTTTACTTTCAGAGATATAATATATTGTATATTTTTAAATTGACACCCCGTATAAACAATATAATGCCAACAGAAATAAAGTTAAGAATTTTATTTTTAATGTGGATGTAACCCACGAATTATTGTATACAAGCTGTCACCGAGGCTAATTTTTACAACTCTAATATTTAGGAAAATGATATTAAAAAGATAGCATATAACGTATTTTCTGAATTTATATTTTAGAAACGGCACGAAATTAAGAAGTGAGAGCTGTCCTATTCCATATTCGAAACATATTAAAACTGTTTTCGCGGTACGCAAAAATATATTTGGTGAAGTTTCTGCATCCCTAAGTTTGACTTAAAAAATTGCATATTGGAAAGGGAAAAAGTCGTTGGGCATTTATTAAATTTAAATTTAATTTGATGAGCCAAATGTAAATCCTCATATTTTTTCACATTCAAAACCCTTTCAAATACAAATAACGCTATTATATTTTACATATAAAAGCAAAATATTAAAAATTATTCCATTTACAAAACGGGACAAAACTTCATTTTAAGGAGACTTGTTTTACTGGCAATACTTCCGGTAATGTTCATGCTTACAGCAAGCTATAATTATGTGGTGCCCACGTGTGTTTCTGGACTTACAACTTCTGTCGAATTTGAATTTTTACTACCAACCGCTTCTTTAACACAAATCCGTAAACATTGCCAATCACGTGTTCAGAGCAAGCGGACACCAACTTTAATATTAGCTTAAAAATTTCTTTTATGGGCGATAATAAACCTTCATATAGAGGATGCAACAAATAAGAATCACATGTCAAGGGACTATTACGTTTCACGTTTCCAAAGTGGAATCTTCTTTTAATTTAAATTTAATTGTGATTTTGCAATCAACTGACACTTATATTACAGTCCATAAATGAAATACTAGCGATGTTCATACTTTCTTTTGCTAAATTTTAAAGTGTCAACGGCCCCCCTCCCCTATTGCAGTGGTGCTAGTACGTGATGAAATTACTTCTTTCCTTAACGATCCAGCTTGTAAAAAGTCTTATAACGTAACGAAAACTGCAGTACTATCCTAACTAAACAATGTACTTACAATACTATAAAACTTCCACCTATAACGTTCACATATCCCAATAAAATAGCTATACAATTACGGTTATAACGTACATGAAAGCTAAATGGGTCATAAAATTCGATGCTTTCGAGCATTAATTGCCATAGATACCTGAATTGTAGATATTGATTGGTGCTGTATAGGATCTGACGGCTTGGGAAATGAGCGTAGTGACTTTCAACTGCTACTGTACTGTATATGTGTGATAAGAGAAGCTTTTCAAATGTGTTTTGATATTGTTTTCACTTGGTATAAGCTAACATCAACAATAAACAGAAATATAGAGCAAAACGTGACAATAAATAAAAGTTAAGGGTACACGATTTTTTGTTTTTAATTTGCGGATCAAAATGGCATAGTTATACAAATTAAAATACCAAAGACAGAAAACCTAAAATTTATCAGTTATTCCATAAACAAATTAATGAAAGTTTGTTTAACATAATATATGAAATGTAATGACGATTTATTTGTGTTCGATATGGTAATTTCAAAATTATTCTGAATCGAATTTTTTATTTTAATTTTCCCATCTAGTGTAGGGAACACCAAACATTAACAAAAGTATGTTATTGGTGATTCAAGAAAAAGGTTTAAAAACTTCAATATTTTTATGTTTGCTCAAATGTTCAGATGAAAAGCATTCTTCGTATGTAAATTACTTCAGGTCAATTTATTTTAACACCTTACAAAACTGTGGCTGTTACAATTACAAAACAATAACAAACAAATCTACATACACAGGGTGATTATAAATATGTGCGAAAAACTTTAACCCCGTATAGCTGATGTTATTTAACTTCTAACTTAATTAGTAATCTTTATAATTAGGCCTTGTTAGTAAGATATGGCGTTTCAAAGTTTTTTTTTACATCAATTCACTAAAATGCGAATAACTTTTTTGTTTCTGGTCCAATTATGATAAACTTCATTGTTTTCGAAAGCTAACCGTCCAAGCTTAATTTACAGTCAAGAAAAACCTAGTTGTCTGTGAAAAGTGGATGAAATCATATCCAGAAAGGAAAAATTTTGTGTAAACATTTCTTAATTAGGTGTATGTATTTAAATTGTCATTTCTATTCGAAGCTCTGTTAAATATCTCTTTAAATAGTAAATAGTAAACTTTTTTACAAATTTTTGTAACAGTGCAATTTGTAGCCTCGTTTGTCTAGTGGTTAGCGCACATGCACATAGATATAAGGGACACGGGTTCGAATGCAGCCGAGGGCGGAGAAAAATCTAGAAATACGCCTTCTTTCAAATAAGAAGTAAAACCGTACGATCCCGTGCCACTGCGATGTGTGACACGTTAAAAATCACTACTGGAGTTGAAATTTCTCCAGATACGCAAAATTCGTACTTAGAGTGTGATCATTCATCATTGACAGCCTTTCCGTCCCACTACTAGGCATCGGCCTCTTCTCTGCCACGTGTTTCTCCTCAACGCTAAGGTAGAAACACTTAGGGTGTACCATGGGCCAAATATGGCATAAGTTTAAAAAGATGCTTGGAAAACCGCGTCCTGGATCTCGCTCAATCCAACAACGACAGTGCATACATATGATATAAATTCCACCAATACCATGTTGAAGTTAAAATTCAAATATTTTTATATGAGAACAAACTTCAATTTTGACGTTAATAATTTTTAACTTCTGTTATCATACACACTAAAAAAAATTTTAAATCCCCAAAGCACCAGGTATCACATGAAAAGTAAACTAATTATATTTGGAAAGAAACACTTAGTATTTAAATTGCAGTTAGCTCAGATTTATAGTAACAATGATTGTGGTAACTTAATGCATTCTTACAAGGTGCAGCTACAATAATAATAATAATAATTTATAATTTTGAAGAGACTTTTGAAAATTTGACACTAACAAATTATGTAAATCAGGGTCGACCTCCTGCGAGCCAATGAATACTTGAAAGGGATCGATGAACCTATAAGGGTCGGTTAGGAGTATCCCTCGCAAAGCAATGGCAAACCAGCGAGGTATTCTGCCTAGTAAATCTTCTCTGAAGTGGAAGTGGTTACATTTCCCGTGGTTCGGAGCCCACGTTAAGCTGTAGGTCCTCTATGTCTGTGGCACTCAAACGCCCAACACAGGCGTAGGAGACAAGATCGCTACGTCTCGTTAGAGATAAATCACTCTAACAAGAAGGGAGTCGATGAACCTTTAGGAATCTTTTGGGGGTAGATAATCAAAACAAATGGATACCCAAAAATTTTTCAATTCAGAAATATACGACAAAAATGCCCGAGATTAAAACATATACTTGAGCCCCTATTGTTAGTCTTTCGGAGTTCTTGTTTAGCGAAGGCCGATTTTGGACACCTAAATAATTTATTAAGGAAAAGTAGAAGTAGATCAAATACCAAAACGCAGAAATTTACGAATATTATTAAGTAATTTTGAACCAAACATTATATCTAAACGTAAAGCCCAACCATCTCGTAACTACTTTTTGTACTATTGTTAATAAATATTTTTCATACGTTTTGTATTTACTATTACTAACTTCATACTTGCATGTAGTATTATTTTGTACCAATAAATTGTTATTGGAATATTTTACTTATTTTAGTCAGTGGAGAAAAACTTTTAATACACAATTGACTAAAAAATCTAAATACTTGTCATAAGATTTTTAACAATGGTTTTGGACGCTGTATAGAGGAACAATATCCCCTCTAAGAATCCTGTTTGTTTCTGTTGAAGACATTGTAAAACGTCAAAATGTTTGTGTAAAGAACTAAAAAAAGTAGAAAATGATTCTCGTACATAGATTGCCCTTCCATCTGAACAAAATCTAAATTTACCACTGTTTATACAGTATACACATATCCTTGTAGTACAGTTAAAGGAATAATTAAGTTTGGAGGGGGGGGGGGTCGATGGAAATATTGTTTTCTTGTAAGGAGTCGATGCTTAAATAAGGTTGGAAACTCTTGTAAAACAGAACACTAAAAATTTAAGTTTGTTTATACCGAAAGACTTATTCTTACAAGAAGCGAGTCACCATTTTCAATTATTATATAACAAATTCAGCTGTAAATATAGCAACAGTTAACCCTAAGGTATTCTTATTTCGCAGTTTTACCGTATACACCATATCTATCATTGCGATCGGAAATACGGAAAAAGTCGTCACCTTTTACAATTACCATTACCTAAATAAACGGGTAACATTTTATGAATTATGTGATGCATATCTACTTGAAAATCTATCACAAATGAATACGTAAATCAATTATGTAATACTACTGACATTAATAGTACGTAGAAGTACGCGCATTTTATATTAGCATTTTTTTAGTACATATATTAAAAAATGTTGTGAAGGAGGATGGTATTTGCCAGAAATGAAAAGTCGGAGACTGATTCAAATACAGAATATATATTTAGGTTCTCGGAGAGACGTTTCCTGCCTCAGGCACAAAAGACACAAGAAAAACACAGGTTACACAATAAACAAATGAGAAAATAAACACAGGAATAAGCACAGTAGACAGTATATATAAAAGGTCGTGATCCACAAAACAGGTAAAACACAACTAAGTCAAAGCTTATAAAAGAGCGTATAGAATCCAGCACGATGTCAATGCTAAACAAAAGCTAACTAGTTGATTGTTTCCCATAGCCTTGATTGCGCGCTCGTGGGATACTTAAGTGAACTTGGGTTTAGCTACGGTAGGGTGAGGTGCTGGGCGCGCCCTCTACCGGGGTTGAGTGTGCACTTGAGAGTTAGCGGAGACGCATAGGTGCGCCTTGGATGAGTTGCGGTGTTACAAAAATAATTATTTTTTGGTAATATTAATAGGAACTGCAATTTCTAAAGAATCGCAGATAAACTGAGTAAATCAGGTGAAACATATAGGTTAAAATAAAAAGCTTCACGATTTATGTAAGATGATGGTGATGACGATGATTTGAAAGAGCGAGATCTAGGACGGGGTTTTCCAAGCATCTCTATTTATGTAAGACTTAAATCAAATGTTTATTTCTAGTTGGCTGTTTCTCTGTTGCGTAAAACAACGGTGTAGTTTATAATTTTTAATTAAATACTTACCAAAATTGAACTATGGAGTTTCTCGATTCATTCTGCTTAACCAACATTCCTTACAAAATTCTGTCGTGTAGTATTAAAAAGTAAGAATATTTATTTTTTTCTAATAGAGTTCAATATGTTTATGATTCTATTGCGCTGCAAACAACACATACGTAGAAGCATAAACAAGAACGCCAAACCTTGCATCCACAAAGCAAGACTCTTAACCACTACGCTGTTACGGCAAAGCACAGCTGATGTGGTAAGGATATTATTATTAGCCCGCAACATCCCATTGTTGGGGAAGGGCCTCCCCCATAAGGGGGGTTGTTGATCTATTCTCCCGTAGTGATCAATCCTCGTGGAAGAGAGGCGCCGCGTTAACGCAACCTTTGGGTCACCCATCCAAGTACTGACCGGAGCCAACGCTGCCTTAACTCTCCTGATCGTACGTGTGACGAATGTGCGCAACCCGGGACCTGTGGTAAGGGTATGGATCAACATATTGATGTTTTCATTATTATTTAATAGCCGATTTAAAGCCTTATTTGTAATGCATTTTCATAATACTACATAAAGTACGCAAAAATGAATAGGGATATTGCAGTGTAAGACACTTAAAGGCAATACCAAATTGTATTTATAATAAAAAAACTACCAAAGCAACAAAATGTAACGTGTAATGATCATGAAAATTACAACAAAGGTACGTTTGAAGAAGAAATTGAACAATATTATAATGAAAATCGTTATTTTCTCCTTTCACCCAACTTAAATTTATTAAATTCTAATACCGCGTGACACCTCCTCTGGCAGTAACAACTGCTCTGCACCTTGCTGGCATACTCTCAATGCAATTATCAACATGTTCTTGTGGAATTTGATGCCACAATACCCGGCCATACATCCCTCAGCTGTTGCACAGTACTAAGCCTTGGACTATGATGATCCAGCTGTCTCTGCAAAAGGTTCCATGCATGCTCGATGGGGTTGAGGTCTGGAGATAACGGAGGAAGAGCAAGATCGTTTGTATTCTCATCTCGAAGCATCTCCAAAACAACCCGAGCACGATGCGGCCTTGCGTTGTCGTCAAGAAAAACAAAATATTCGCGTTCAACAGCGTTGCGACGGGCATAAAGTTGGCCCGTGAGTCTACCATTAAAGATATGGAGGTCAGTACGACACCCTAAAGAATTTCCAGCCTATACCATAACACAGTTTGGTCGGAGACTCGATTTCCTGTGGTATTCTGGAGCACTTGCTGTAGATGTAGAGCAGTTGAAAAGAGGTGCATTCTTGCATTAATTATCAGAAGTCGATCCTCACGAGGTGTTCTGATGCGAAAAGATCCACTTCCAGGCCTTCTTGCAGTCGTACCTGTTTCTCTAAGGCGCGAAAGTAAAATTACGCTTAGCGTAGTTCCTAACATATTAGCAATGTCGACCAGGCGATCTCCTCTTTGGTGCGTAGCAACGGCTAAATTTCGTTATTCTATTGTTAAATGGTTTCTCTGCATTGTTGTTTATTATTAGGAACACAAATATAACACATGAATAAAAAAACAATTAAGAAATATGATCTTAAGAAAAGACAGGAAAGATTATTAATCAAACAAACTCGACTTGACACTAATACGATTAAACAATTGCAACTGGATTCGATTGTTTTTTGCTTCTTAACATCAATTGCTTCTAGCTCTAATTATCAATAATCGACAACCATTAGCCGCCATATACAAACGTATATGCTTTATATTACTATATCCCTATTCATTTTTGAGTAGTTTAGTGAATGAAGAAAATAAGAAATTTATTTTTACATTTACGCTGATGGCGAATACCGTAATGTACAACTTTTTCGTATTTCCTATGATGTAATGACAAGGAATATCTAAGAATCTAACGATATTACCCCAAAAAGTAAACAAAAATATTCCGCTACGTTTTCACGTTTGATATATTATAGATCGGAATGTTACAAATTTGGCAACCGTGCAAATTCAATATTTATTCTAGAACCCTGTTAATGATTATCCATTATACGACACTATTTCCGTTGGAAGCCTGTGGAAAATCACGTATACGTATAGATTTGCAGCCCACGCGAAACTCTTATATTTAGAGAGTGCTTTTTCCCCCAACTTCGCTTTGTAACAGCGTTGAGTCAACAAGGTTTTTGCTTTAGGAAGTAAACAGTCTCGGGGAGTGAAGTTTTCAATTTCATTGATGCATGCATTTTCTTCAATGGAAGAAAAGTAACGTTGTTTCATAGAAAGAGACTGTAAACCGCCGGCACAGTCTTACTTCGGATAGTCTTTATTGTTTCAGTAGTATTTGTATTCCAATTTTTCATGTGTCCAAAGGAATATAAAAGTATTTCGTCTTCTGTCAACCTTTGTCACAATGTGCATTACATAAAGCTCTCGGGGACATGCCGCCTCAAGCCCAGAAGCTTTAGTTATTTCAAAGTGTTGAAATGCGAAGGTTCCATTTCGCTACGGAGTAAATCCGCAGAAAACAACGCCATCCTTCAGAAGATTTCGACTTACCCAAGTGTTCCCTGCCACACATTAACAGCGATATTAATTATTAACCCAATACCACCCCGAAAAAGGTTCAACGTAAAAGGAAATTACCCGTAAAATACTGAAAATTGTTATGTTTACGACCTTCATCACAGAGAAACATTACCAAGAAAGAATTGAATAATTCTGTTTATGGCCCTAAAATAACGGATCTATCGATTTTGGGCGATAAAGACACCCTTACGAGGGGGCCGCACGATAACAGGGGCGGCTCGTCAATCGCTGTGTGCGGCAAACGGAACTATTTGCGGTTGGCTTTTAAGTATTCTCAAACCTCAAACATGAAAGCTGTGTCGTAGTGTAACGCTTAAATCGCGAACTCGCGTTTAAGAAGCTGAAACACGCGACTCTGGCATAAACGGCTTTTTAGGTCACTCAAATCTGTGCGGTTTGCCGTTTTGCGAATGATTTATTAAACCGACAACTGAATAGCATAAATGATTTATTAATAGCATGATGATAAAAAAATTACTGTTTTCTGAAACTGCGTCGGTTTTCTTAAACACGCTTACTGGTAATTAGATACTGTGGAAACCGAACAAACTACTATACCTAACTTTGCCGTTCTGTTACTTTTCTAGTGGTAAAAAAAAAGTTAGTAGACATCTTACTATTTAAACAAGTAGTTTCAAAAAAAAAACCTTTTCCAAATATTTGACACATACCAGTATGCTTGAAAACATCATGAAAACTCGTACAAATCGTAATATTGGAACTGTGTATAAAACCAAGTTATAGAAGGTGGTTTTTTTTAAGTACTCGGAGCAAAACGCAACACACTGCAAATTGTAAATTTAAATCCCCCTTTAATGTAGGAGATATGAGCGCACGAAGTAGAGTAAATAAAACAAGGGTACAATTGCAGTATAGATTTAAAAAAGGGTTTCGATCCATCAGAAAGAAATATTATTCCTAAAACAGTACAATTAATTTGTCACTTTCGATTCTACAACATTGACCTTTATTCGACCGTCACCAATGACATTCAAATTGGTCCCGAAATGAGCGGATTAACCACTTTGAGTTCCACTTAGAAGTCACTGATTATTTCCGAATAGGCCTTAAAATGGAAGGGTCTACCACTTTAGGTTCTACATAATCGTCACCGATGACGCTGTAGTAGGAGAGGCTCCCATGTTTAGTTCTAGTCAACCGTTGCCGGTTACTTCCGATTAAGTGCTGATAACAGAATCACTTTTGAGTTCTACTCGACCATCACTGGTCACTTGCGATTAAGTTCTTGGGAGATTTACCACTTTGGATTCTACTCAATCATCACCGATTATTTCTAAATAGAGTTTAAAAAGTAAAACATTATCACTCTGGGTTTCTGGGGATCATCGCTGATTACTTCTCAAGAGGCTCTAAAATAGGAGAGTACCATTTTGAGTTATGTTGAACTGTTGCAGGTTACTTTTGATTAGGCTCTGAAATGAGAATAATTGCCATTTTGGGTTCTTCTCGATCGTTGCCGGTTATTTCCTATTATGCTGAGAAATGAGAAAATATCACTTTCGGCTCCATTCGATCGTCGCCGCTTATTTCCAAGTAAGTCCTAAAATGGAAGAGTTTTCGACTTTAGATTCTACTCAATAATCGCCGATTACTTATCAGTGGGCTTTGAGTTCGAAGAATCTACCATTTACAATTCTATTCAACCGTTGCCGATTACTCCCGAATAGGTTCTGAAATGAATCAATTTACTAAGTACTTTGAGTTCTACTTGACTGTTGCCGGTTATTTCCGATTAGATTGTGTAATGAGCGAATCTACCACTGTGAGTTCTACTCAACCTTTGCTGGTTACTTCCAAATAGGTTCTAAAATGGAAGTGTTTACGACTTTAGATTGTAATCGATCATCGCCGATTACTTATCAGTAGGCTCTGAGTTCGAAGAATCCACCATTTAGAATTCTACTCAAAATATACTACTTTGAGTTCTACTGACTGTTGCCAGTTACTTCCTATTAGGCTATGAGGGTCTACCATTTTATTTTCTACCCGACCGCAATTTTCGATTAAATTCTGCAATGAGCGAATCTACCACTTTTAGTGCGACTCAACAGTTACCGATTACTTTCGATTAGGCTCTGAAATGAGAGGAATTACCATTTTGGGTTCTTCTCGACCGTTGCTGGCTATTTCCGATTAGGCTGTGAAATGAGAGAATCTACACTTTGGGCTCTACTAGATCGTCGCCGCTTACTTCCAAATAGATCCTGAAATGGAAGAGTTTACGATTTTTGGTTCTACTCTATCATCGCCGATTACTTTTCAATAGTTCGAAGAATTACCACCACCATTACCATTTAGAATTTTACTCAATCGTTGCCGGTTACTTCCGAACAGGTTCTGAAATGAATCAATTTACTACTTTGAGTTCTGCTTTACTGTTGCCGGTTACTTCTGATTAGGTTCTGTAATGAGCAAATCGACCACTATGAGTTCAACTCGACCTTTGCGGGATCTATTATTTCGGGCCTACTCGACCGCAATTTTCGATTAAGTTCTGCAATGTGCGAACCTACCACTTTTAGTTCTACTCAACTGTTGCGGATAACTTCTGATTAGGTTCTGTAATGAGCAAATCGTCCACTATGAGTTCTACTCGACCTTTGCGGGATCTACCATTTTGGGCCTTCCCGACCGCAATTTTCGATTAAGTTCTGCAATGTGCGATTCTACCACTTTTAGTTCTACTCAACTGTTGCGGATTACTTCTGATTAGGTTCTGTAATGAGCAAATCTACACTATGAGTTCTACTCGACCTTTGCGGGATCTACCATTTTGGGCCTACCCGACCGCAATTTTCGATTAAGTGCTGCAATGAGCGAACCTACCACTTTCAGTTCTACTCAACTGTTGCCGATTACTTTCGATTAGGCTCTGAAATGAGTGGAATTACTATTTTGGGTTCTTCTCAACCGTTGCAGGTTATTTCCGATTAGACTCTGAAATGAAAGTATCTACCACTTTGAATTCTACTCGATAGTCACCGGATACTTTCAAATAGATCCTATATGGAAGAGTTTACCACTTTGGGTTCTACTCGAACATCGTCGATTGAATTTACCGTTTAGACTTCTACTCAACCATTTCCGATTACTTCCGAATAGGTTCTGAAATGAAAACATTTACTGGTTTTTAATTCTGCTCCACTGTTGCCGGTTACTTCCTTCCGGTTAGGTTCTGTAGTGAGCGAATCTACCACTTTGAGTTCTAATCCACCGTTGCTCATTACTTCCGATCAGGCTCTGCAACGAGACGATCTACCACTTTGATTTCCTGTACAATATGGCTCTTAGTGGCGATGGTAAAATGCCCCATTTAGCATAGAGATCAACGCGATGTCTATAGTTACCCCGTACTCTGTTTAATTGTGTCCAGGTCTTGCCAAATAGTCCAAATCTTGCATGAGTTGTGTTTGGAAGCAAGAATATGGAGCCTGAAATGGCGTGTCTACGGTTTACCATTTCGTGGTGTATTTCTGCATCATAAGTAACTGCAACATAGGGTTTCAAGTCGATCGGCCTATTTTGGGTACTCGACCAACACCGAGAAGCAGAAACTTCTTACTTCATATATTTCTCTTTGTGTAAAAATGTACATGCATTTGTAATTATCTTGTTGGGAACTTCTGTTTGTGATATTTTCGTATAACAATTCTATGGACAACAATACTACAGTTAACAAAATAAAATAGCTACGTTTAAAGTAAAAGTACGCGCGCGAAGAACATCTAGATTTTTATAACCAATTATATTTTAGAATCTACAAGCTACGGAAGTGTTTACATAAATTCGCGTTTTGATGAATATTCTTGAAGCTATGAGCGTATTACAAAGTATTAGAAGTTATAAAAAAACTTGCTGTAAGAAGAAAGTCGCGTAACTTTATCTATGGTATTTTGCATATCCAGACTCGGCGGATTTCTTTTATTTCAATTATGATAAGCGACGCTCCTATCATTCCAAGCTAGCCTGGGGCCCTGTAAATACAGATATCCAGCGGTCCATAGTCAAGTTATGGCGGGTTTCTATCACTGAATACGCATAGTAGTGTACGGTTATTCAGTAATGTTTGTAATAAAAGTTATTATGTCATATATAACGTGAATCGTTAAGAAACAATATTGCCAATGACTACTTGTTAGGTTTTGCAAAGATTTCATTTAGCAGGTTAGCTTAAAATTCGATTAAAAATTTGAACTATATTAAGACAAAATTTTACACGTACTGTAAAAATCAATTCCAAAATTATTCTTCTTCTTAGATGATTTTTGTAAATACAATTTTTTTAATTACAACTTATGGCCTTTATGTGTAATAATCGTGATAGGATAAAATGTACAGTCCACAATAAGGTTTGCATCTAATTTCAATTTATTTTTAAAACAGAGCAACTGAAATACAACAGCTATTCAACACAAAACACCTTCTAGACATATAAACCACAATAAAGCGTTTTCCGTTCGATATAACGGAAATAATCTCGCTGCACCGAGCTTGAATAACATTTCCAGTTAACTGAATGTGTCAGATGCACAAGTCAGTCGAAGTTATTGTATTTGACGGAGATAAATACATTTTAAAGGAAAACCGCGAGTTGCACTCTTCTTTACACAATAATGCTTTGAATGTGCCAGTCCTTTCTATTGTGCCCTTTCAAGTTCTCATTTCTCAATTAAAAAGAAACTCTGTTTTTCTTACAGATGACTAGAGAGGAAGCCATCACTTTTCTCCAAGAAATCAAGTACAACTTAGATTATCTGCAAAGCCATTACACTCAACTCGGATTGAACTTGCAGGAGCGCTTTAAGGCAAGTGGCTGCCCATTATCCAGCAAGCTCGGTTAATTACAACATGAAAATATCATTAAATCGCGGAGTTCTCGCGGCCAACATCCCCATTTTAGCTGCATTAGCCTTTTCTCTGTCTCTGCGATAAGCTTGCGGAAATGCTAAAATAACGCAGGATAGCCTACCGGTAACGTTTTAGTAACCACTTCCGGGAGAAATTAAACCCACATCAGATAATTGCCAAGTTTCCCAGCAAAAATCATGAACAGCTTTAATTTTCCAGGGGTAGCCGAAAAATTAACTAAACCGAAAACGTTTAACTATAATAGTCGGAATTATTTTTTTAGTTAATTATTTACGCATGGGAATTTAAAAATAGGAATTGTAATTATGAAGATTTGGTTCTATCGCAACCCTGAAGGACTATAAAATCATTACAATTTCTAAAAAAAAATTTTTATATAATAACAAACAAAATTTTACTCTTAAGTTGGAAATACATATACAGTATGTCCCCGGATTTAGTTTACAATAGGTATGATTGAACAAAAATTTTCGAATTGGAATTTCATATTTTGGGATTCCGCCCTGCTTGGTGTGAAACTTATTTTTAGTTTACTTTCGATTTTTTAAAGTCAAGTAGGCCTTTACAGTTGAGCAAACACTATTTTAGTTCTAGGTAAACTACCTTTTCTCGTTCACAGTACGCCAAAGTGTTACTTAGAAAAGTTGTTCAGAATGAAAAGTTATGGCGTTATGCAAATTTTCAGAATAATCGGCCTACTTTGATAAAATCCAGTATTGGTCAGTATTGCAATTGAAACAGCAATAATAGCATGAGGTGGCTTAATAATTACAAAAACAAAAAACATCGATTACATGTCAAGTGTTTATTGTAGTACGACATGTGTCGTTATCTTTCATATCGTTACAGTAATATCACAAAACTGATTTTCATTGCGAAGTAATGACAATATTTTTACAATAAAATGCTAACGTTAGAACAGAAAATATATTTAGTACAGTGTTATGGACGTGGAAAAAGTTACCGTTACGTGATTGAAAAATTTACAGATATTTATGTATCACGTATGGGTGCACAGAAGCTTATTAAGAAATTTTTAAGAACTGGCTCAGTACTAAATGTAAAGAAAACTAAGAGAATACGTAATGAAGACGATGCCGCTACTCTGCTAATTTTAGATTCGGTACAAAATGATCCAAAATTGTCTTTGAGGAAGCGGTCGCTTCGCTTAGGCATTAGTAAATCACACATACAACGAGTTTTGAAAGACCGGAAGATTTATCCCTACAAACCCATTTTTAATCATACTTTGGAACCAGGAGACGAAGCAAAACGTCTAGATTTCTGTTTATGGATAGGAAGCAAAATAGCAAGTAATCGTTATTTTTATCGAAACATTTTGTTCTCCGACGAGGCTACATTTTCTACCAATGGAACTGTTTCCTCGCAACATGTTCGATATTGGAGTGACACTAATCCTTTTTTTAAAATTACAAATCATCGGCAATATTTTGTTAAAGTCAATGTATGGTGTGCTATTTCATATTATGGAATAATAGGGCCATATTTTTTTGATAACAACGTTAACCAGCATACATACTTAAATATGCTAGACAATTTCTTCGATGACGCTTTAGGTGAGTTGCCTCTCAATTATCGGCCGTCAATGTATTTCCAACACGATGGTTGTCCGGCGCATTATTCACAAATTGTTGTGAATTGGTTAAACCGTAAATTTGGTCACCGTTGGATGGGTAGGAATGGTCCAGTTTTATGGCCCCCAAGGAGCCCAGATTTGACTATTGTCGATTTTTATTTGCGGGGACGTTTAAAACAAGTAGTGTATGCAGAAAATTTACCCAATGATGCCGAGGTATTAAAAAATCGCATAAAAGATGCTATATCCGCCTTGCCAATTCAGGAAATCCGGAATAGCTTTAAGGAACTGCGACGGAGGATTGAATTATGCAGCGACGAAGGTGGAGGGTTAATAGAATAACTTAATACTTGTTTTTTGTCTTAATAATTTAATTAAAAATTGCTTATACATATTTTTTTGTTTTTGTGATCATTAACCCATCTCAAGGTATGATTGTAGTCTCAATTGCAGATTTGTTTCTTTAAAGTCAAGCTGACACAAAGTTGACACAAAACGAAGTTGATAATGAAGTTGACACAAAAGGAAACTGACCAAAACTGGATTTTATCAAAGTAGGCCGATCATTCTGAAAATTTGCATAACGCCATAACTTTTCATTCTGAACAACTTTTTTAAGTAACACTTTGGCGTACTGTGAACGGAAAAGGTAGTTTACCTAGAACTAAAATAGTGTTTGCTCAATTGTAAAGGCCTACTTGACTTTAAAAAATCGAAAGTAAACTAAAAATAAGTTTCACACCAAGCAGGGCGGAATCCCAAAATATGAAATTCCAATTCGAAAATTTTTGGTCAATCATACCTATTGTAAACTCAATCCGGGGACATACTGTATAATACAAAAACGAAAAATTTCTAGTTTAAAATTTAAAAGTTTTCACTTTGTAAGTAGAAACTTCCGCGGTGTTATTAAATATTTCTAGTTTTATATTCCATAAATGATATTTTGCATATTTGTTAGTTTGTCAGTAGAAAGTTGCATCTTTAGTTTAAAAGTTAAAAAAATAAATCCCTTCCTTTAAGCAACTTTTACAGTTATAAAAATCTGGTTTAAAGACATACATTTTGTAATCAACAATTTCTAAGACTAGTTTAAACGAAACTTCTATTTAAGAACTAGTTTTAATTTCAAACAAATATATCATATTTAAAAATTAAATATACAGGGTGTTTCACCTCGAGTGTGCCAAACGCAAGCAGGTGGTAGAGGAAGTTATTTTAAGCAAAAAAGTTCATATAAACATATGTCCGATTCGTTACGGTTATTGAGTTAAATAATTAAACTAAAATATAAATAAACAATATTAATTAAGCAAATTTTCAAAATGTGCCCCTTGGGCACCAATACAAACACTGCATCGACGAATAAAGGAATGGCATGTTCTTGCTATTTGTTCGTGGTTATTTCTTATTTCATCAGCAGCATTTATGATCCTCTCCTGTAATTGTTGTCGAGTATTTATGGGGACACTATAAACTTTTTGTTTAATATGTCCCCAGAAATAATAGTCCAGAGGGTTGAGGTCTGGAGATCATGGTGGCCAAGGAACAGGGCCTCCACGTCCTATCCATCTATGAGGAAATTGGGTGTTCAGCCAAGCAACTGTATTTCTAGCATAATGGGGTGGTGCCCCATCATGTTGGAACCACATTCTAGCTCGTTGCGCAAGTGGCAAATCATCCAGAATTGCTTCAAGATACGGCATCAATAACATTTTCTTCGTCGTTAGCATTATGCACTCGAACACGTTCATTGGGATGTGTATTAATACTACCTGTATCACGTAACCGTTGAAATGTCCTGCTAAATACGGCTCTAGATGGTTGACGTCGATTTGGAAATCGTCTTTGATATTCACGGCATGCAGCTCTAGTATTTCCATCATATAAACCATAAACATACACTACATCCGCGTATTCTGAAGTACTGAAGTTCATTATTACTAATATTCGCCTAAACAATTTTAATTAATCTGTATTAACTACTGTCAAATTGTCTTTTGTTCACGGTATACTGATACCTAATATTAAATCATTTGTATTTCATGACACTCTAATAATATTACATATAAAATTACTAAGATCGATAGCAATTGAAAACTCTTTAAAATTATTTAACTCAATAACAGTAACGAATCGGACATATGTTTATATGAACTTTTTTGCTTAAAATAACTTCCTCTACCACCTGCTTGCGTTTGGCACACTCGAGGTGAAACACCCTGTATATGCTTGCAAAATAGAAGCACCAAAAACCGAAATTTTTCGTTTGAAGCTAGAGCCTCCTATACTACTTAAACTAAAAATATTGTCCTACTTAGAAACATCCAACATAAAAATACACATTTCCACTTTATAAGTAAAAATCGCTACTAAGTAAATAACGTTTACCAATTTAAGCTAAAAATTTCAGCTTTAGAAGTAAAAACTACGTACTTTAGAAACAAATCATAGTAGTATTCTAGAAAGAAAATAGTTTTGTATACTTGAAACACCTCTACCTTAACTATAAATTTCCCACTGTAAACTAAAAAACTTTTGCTGTGTAAATAAAAATATCTACTTAATACTATAAATTTCTACTTTCTAAATTGAAGTTTGAAAAAGAAAAATAATTATTTTTTAACTGCATATTTCTATGTTGAACCAACCGCATTTACTAAAATATGTAGTTTACAGAACATTACAAACTAGAAGTTTGAATTATAGAAATGTCTACATTTGACATTCATCTACGTTCTTTGGAAAGTAGGTGTGCTAGTTTCTTCTTTTTCTTTGTCGTGTTCTTCTTCCTCTGTTAAATAGGCAAATGACCTGTTCATTACTGAGCTGGGCAAAATGTAGAGGTTTCAGATTACAGTTTAGAAGCTAAACTTTTACCTTTAAAATTAATACTTTTCTATCTAAATTAGAAATTTCTGAATTGATACTAAAAATTCAATTTTGCTATCAAACTAAAACTTTCTGCTTTACAATTTGAATTGCTAGTATTAGTACAAAAATGTATAAATAAAAAACTACAAATTTCGACATAGCACTAAAAATCTCAAGTTTTAATCTAGAAACTTAGAAAGTAGAAATTTTTCAATAGATATATTTAGTTGTATTCTTAAAACCTATGACTACATTTTTTCGTGGTGGCCTTTCAGAGTTTTCGTTCATAAAGTGATAAAGGGAAACTTAAAAATATATTGATTTTGAATATAATTATTAAGGTATTTGTTTCTCAGATCTTCCGATCTATATCCCACGACAAATTTGCTGAAGTAAAATTACAGAATCATTATTAGCAGTAGTTAAATCGGCATTTAACAAAACTGTTTTTGTCTAAACGTTGTATTGTCAAGAGCAAACACAATAATAGACAATTTCAACAAGTGTTATTATTATTAATATATAAAGTATGAATTTCAACGAAGTAAGGCAGCAAACAATTAACAAATAATAATTTGCTAATCTTGAAATATCTATTAAAGTTAGCAATTGGCAAGTTTTTGAATGGGCTGCACAAACATTTTAAAGTCTTAATAAAAAAATAGATAGTTCTAAAAAGAACAGTTTCTTAAATAAGAGCGATGAGATTTAATCGCAGTGATTGTACTCAAACGCAAATATCAAATAATCCTCTAAAAGTCCATCTAAGTTTTATTAAACAACAGTAGTCAGTGTGGTAGCTTCTTTTGTAGAACTTGAGCAAAATTAATGACACTATCCGCGATATTACCCTACGGCTGTGACGTAGATCGAAAGACCCTCGAAAAATATGTATCTTATAATGTTAAAACAAAAAGTTTAATAATATAACGAACGGCTTTCAAGATAAAAATGAATGAAATTCAGTTTTAATTTAATCAAAGTATCAGTATTTTTACGGGAAAAGAGTAAACCGTGCTCTTTAGTAATTAGTCTAAAAAGAAAAAAGGCCAGACGAATAAAAAATTCCAAAGTAGACAAAAGAAGTGGATTATTGAAGTTTTTGCACCATCCCCTACTTCTAATTCAATCTAGCTTAACGTTTTACTAATGGAAACCCCGAAACCCGGATAAACCCATAAATGATGGACCATAAAGGAAAATCATTGTTTCACGCAGCCTAAACCCTTCTTCAATATTACAGGACAGAGAGAGCAACGTCCTGAAGGCACCTTCATTTAGTAAAGCCAAAACTTCAGGGCTGGAGAGGCCGGAACTGAGTAGCACCTTTGATCTCAGCCAGTTGCGACAGGAAGCAAGTAAGAAGAGCTCACCAGAGGCAATTCCTGTTGATATTGGAAAAGGAGCGGGTAAGCAATCTCGATTCATAATTAAGTGGACTCACGAAATTACCCATTAACGCAAATTAATGATTCACGAGCGCCGAAATCATCAATAAACTTCCAGGTAACGCGGTTTTTCATACTGATTACCTTAATTATTACGTTGGTTATCGCGCTCTGATTAATTAATGTTCCATATATTACACGAGCATGCATACTCGTCTGGTTTATAAGCTACGTTAAACGATGTGCAAGATTAAACTTGTACCACTGTTTACACAAGAAACTAATAGAATATCTTCTACACCGATTATTTAAAACAATGCAGTTGCAAAATTCTGTCCGTTTATTTTTGACTATACAGTTTACTAGGTATTAAATATCTTTGCAATAGATTTATGAACGCGGAAAATTACAAGTTATTGAACTGCGGTACGAGTAAATAAATTGTGATGGAAGTAAATAAACGTTGCGATTCCATTTGGTGTTTGTTCATTGTTTCTCAATGTTTCTGGTTTAGTAAACCGTGACAAACCTCTAGAGATTTTTACTGCGGAACAATTTCAGTCCTGACAAAATTAATGAACTCGTTACATTTACCACCTGAATTCAATTATCTGGAATACTGGGAGGAAATTTATACAACTCTAAAGAAAACAGAAACGACACGTAAAGAGTTTCACCTCCAGTTAAAACGAAATAAATTTGCTTTCAGAATTCCCCTCCGTTTAACTCTACGTGTTTAAATTACGGTATGCTAACATAATTAAAGGGAATGTGGAAATTAGGGAAATGAACAATTTTTAAAATATCTAAAACAAAAATTTTAAGAAATAACAAATCAGAACGGAAAAATTTCGTTTTCTATCCACGCACAACTCTAGTCTTCTCTAATTTTTCGCTGTAATTATTTGTTTCTATAAAAGTGAGGTTTTGAACTTCAAATAATTATGCTGAATTAGAATATTCGATAATAAACGCACTATTTTCATATTTCAATCTAAAAATTTAAAGTATTGCAGTTACGTTTTAAGTGATCCAGTCAATACAGTATTAACAGCAGTCACTAAGCACGCCTTCATAAATAAATGTATAACTACATTCTACCAATAGAAACTATAAACCCGTAAAATACTTAAGATGTATTCGCTCCTTCATTATCTATTATTAACAACAATATCCAGCCATGTAAAGCAATTTCTAAATTGACAGAATCCTATAAAAATAGAAGAACCGGTAGAGTAAATTCCATTTTCATCGTTGTACCAATTTGGTTTAGAAACAAAAACCCCCGTAAAATTGTATAAAGTTATATCCGGGATAGATAGCTGTACCCTTTGTTCTCGTTTCATGCTAGTTTTAACATTTCAATTGCAAGCTACATATATTTTCTCAAATAAAAATCCTTTTTTACGCCCATATGTTTTGCTGTTGGTAGGCAATTCATACAGCACAATTTCTAATTTGCATTTCGACATACGCAACATATCCAAGGACTGATTAAAAAGTCGGATGTTATGCCGGATGCGTTTGTCGTTGTACCTATTTCAAAAGCTGAACTTCTCTTCGTCATAAGTGGAACATAATATATCAAAGGAAAATATTCGCAGAGCTTTCGTGGAAAATCGAGTGTTTGACAGTTTGACAGATGTGACAACCATAAATGTTAGTTATTTTAGTGCTAAGTGTATTAAGTTCATTTAAAGAAGCTTTCATTCAAACTATAATCCATTCCATTCATAACATTTCAAGCAACGGACTACACCTGTTCAATACTTTTGATGGGAGCTTCAGGCAGACACGTAGCCTGCTCTACAAACCCCAGGAAAGCATGGTGAAATAAAACGATTAGAAAAATACAAGTTCATTGCTACTAATTCAATGAGACAGCAAGACTTATAAAGATACAAACAAATTCGCTTACAATGAAATGGAGTGTTTGGACAAACTAATTTAATTTTTGTAAGAACTATCTCTTTTCAAGTTCGTTACTTTGTATAATGTTTTGGCACCCTGTACCGTCGTTTTCGCAGTCTTTTTAATTACATACCTATACAATAATGGGAAATAATACCTAAAAACTGCTTTAATCTATACTAGGTGAACTCGTAGGCTACTCCGTACACTGTTTGCTAATTTGTAAAAATAAGAAAAAATTGTTGTTGAAATATAAGGTAGACATTTTTGACGCAATCGTTCTCAAGTTAAATCGATTTTTAGCAATGTAATACTCAATATTTGTAAGCGATCACATTTTTCTGTTTGTTGTTTCTCTGCGGAACGCTGAAATTGTGTAGATGTGCGGAAAGTGTATTTTAGAGAAAAATTTAACATTTTCTCAGAATGAAGTACGAAACCTTAAATTTAATTTTTAGGGGGTTGACCATGTGTTTTAAAAGCTATTGATTACGATTGCCTGAATAAAATATAAAACCCCACAACAATTACACTACTACATTACTATATTACACTTTTTTTAAGAGGTACGAATGATATTCAAACTAAACATTAACGTAACTTCTTTGAAAGCGGTTTTACAAATCACTGGCAAATTCGACAGTTTTACACTTAATAAGATACTGATATTATTTGTTTTATACTGCATTTTTATTATGGTTTCCCCGAATAACATGACACTATTCAGCACCCTAACTAAACAAATCTATAACGAGTCGGTAGTTAATCCGGTTCGGATTTAATATGGAGAGGCGAAATGCAGTTCCATAATTCAAATCATTACTACTAATTATTTTACATGTTTATTAACAAAGAAACAAACTATGTCAAGCTGTAAATTATGAAACTTTGTAACACACGAAGGTACAAGCTAAGTATGCAAATATCTGATGTTTTAGAGCAATATCTTGATGTTACCGCCGTGGAAATTGTCCTCGTTATATCTGGCGGTTTAGCGATCCACTAATACAACTGAACAGTGTACAGCCCAAATTTCTTCCTCGAAGCGAAACCATAGTGCATTATTCACGACGCTATAATGGATGCTATTATTACCGAGGATAACAGTTGCAACACGAGGGAGCGAAGCGACCGAGTTTTGCAATTATCCGAGGTAATAATAGCCATTATAGCGAGTGCTATACTGTACTTTGTCCGTCCACGAGTACTAAATAATAACAATTTTTATAACAATTTATATGACGATGCAACTACATAACATACTGGTAGAGCTATAAATATAGGTGTTAGATTAAGTGGTAGACTTGAATGCGATATTGCACCATCTACAATCTACATTGGGTTTGACAATTTAAAAAGATTCAATTGTTTTCGATGTCAATTTTAGTATTGTGTTATTTTTACGACTGGATTGTAAACGTTTTTAAATATCTAAAAGGAACAAAAAATGGACAGTGACAGTGAAAATGATAATCTTACCCCACCAGCAATTACGGAAGCTGCGAAAATTACCAGTTTAAATTTATTGCCGGGAAAATCACAAAAACTGTACTTGTCGATATATAAATCTTTCATGGATTGGAAACTTGCGAAGAAAGCTAATTCGTTCTCAGAATCAGTGTTATTGGTGTACTTTTCTGAATTATCGTTAAAATATAAACCATCTACGTTATGGACCCATTATTCCATGTTATGAAGTACGCTTAATATAAATGAAGGGATCAATATAGAAAATTATGTCAAACTGCGTGCACTTTTGAAACTAAAGTCTGATGGTTTATAAATAAGTAAAATAAGTTCCTTACTGAAGCATCTGATGATCAATATCTTGCAACAAAGGTGAGAAATTAAATTAACAGCTTGTTTAAGTTTAATAATCCCATTAATTTTTAAGGTTGCATTAATAATAGGAGTAATGGGTGCTTATTTCATAGCTGTGCCCAAAACTAAAACAAAAATTACTGGAAGTTTTACGATCACCGATAAATTTTACGAAATTTGTAAAAAATATGTCACTCTCCGTCCATCCCATATTACAACTAATATTTTTTTTCAAAATCATCAGAGTGGTAAATGCACAATACAAAGATGCGGTATAAATAAATTTACAATAATGGGTAAACAAATAGCTACATTTTTGAATTTACCCAACCCAAAAAAGTATTCTGGGCAGAGCTTTCGCAGATCATCTGCAACTCTGCTTGTTGATGCAGGCGGGGATATTACCGCATTAAAGAGACATGGAGGATGGAAATTCACGGCGGTAGCAGAAGGCTACATTAACGACCCATCAAAAATAAAATGGACACTGCCAATAAAATATCTAGTGCGGTACAACTAAATTCTTCTAGTAGTTAACAGATCTCTGAGTGCGCTCAAAATACATCTACAAATAACCAAAATATAAATTTAGATGTCAATTCTGTACCTGCAATTCAGCTGTCACATTGTTCAAACACAAATATTACTATAAATATAAATAAATAAGTCATAAAATTAAAAAGTTATGTTATTTAAGTGTTTATTTTCAATTGTTGACATTTGTAATTAGTAAATAAAAGCTATAAAGCCTGTGAAACGTCAACTTCATTATTCACTAGTGATTAAGGATTATTCACTGCAATGCATTATAGATACCATTATCCTTGACCAAACACATACATAATTGGCAGATTATGAAGTAGTCGTGGACAAATACATTAATATACCCCACATAGTTAAGCTTTACGTAATTCATGCGTTCCAGTCTCGTTTCTATTAGCACGATGATTAAGAAACGAAAAGTTTGAGACGAATAAAACGCATAGGAAAGTAATATATACTAAAATAGAAAAAAAAAGTAGATTCGCCAGGTAAAAAATATGAGGTCATTATTGAACCACAAAAATCTATATATCTAATCTAAATAATGACAAACAGAAAATCAGAGACGTTTCAAAGGAATCCGCGTGCTGAGTATTTCTGAAAAATTAAGATCACTTCAGAACATATCCGGTTCTAGTTCCTTGCAGCACAAGTTGAAGTAATCCGAAGACAATGAACATGTCTATCAGCTTCCAATAATTGTTTAATTTTAGTAATTTCAAAGTGCATGTCTTGCACATTCAAACGGATACATATGCAAATAAACTTCTGTTTATACTACTTGGAAAGCGTTAGACATGACACCTGTTCCAGTTTGTAACCCTATTGAGGCTTACCAAGTGCAGAATGTATACTAATAATCGATAAACGCGAACAACGTTATGCTAAGTTTAGTACCTACTTATCAAATTTCATGTTTGTCACATACACGCTATGCATACACATTTGTATACCTAAACGTTGTATGCCTAATTCATACCCGTCAGGAGAATATTTTGGCTGACAGCAAATCTCCAAACTGCCACTGGCAGTCGCAAATCGAATCACTTTGAAATGAACGACTTCCGGAACCCGAAAAATGTTTGTGTACTTTTTTAATATAGTATATTTTGATATTGTTTTAGAAACGTATTCATAGGAATATACATAATTATAAGATATAAGGCATGCTCTCACAATTTTCTGTCTTACTGTTCATTAAAAAAAAAACATTTCAAACCTTCTTATTAAATTTGTGTTCACATACTGACGTTCCATAGGTTACATAGAAATCTAATAAAATCCTTCTGATAAATCAGGTAAAGCACGTCATCCATTACATAATCAACGACGGCCCTTGCCAATACTTCACGATAAAAACGGGAGATGTAATTATTGAACACTGCAACCGGACAAATTATTATTTTACTTTTGTAAAATTAAACAAACAAATATAATCATAAAGTCTATAGATTTTGACAAATATTAATAGAATTGGGTTATATTTCATCACATAATTTTTGTAAGATTGGTAACTTTGGACACGTTTACAGCTACACTGATTCAACCTTGCTGGTGGAAGCTTCGCGGGGCGGGGAAGAGTGGGCACTAGGAGAAATAGAGAGGAATACAATGCATATGGGCAGTTAGCATTCGGTACACCCAGTAAAAGAAACGCCCGAAGTCTTTCCTGCTTTAATTTTAGATTGAAACTCCATTGCACGCACTTTTCACTAGAGTGTACAGCGATGTTGACTGCTACAAACACAATATGATGCAAATGAGCTCCAGGCCTCCCCCACCAATTTCGTGGTAATGATGGTAGTGCGCAATGTTCATTCACAAGCAAGGTTAAATCAGTGAAGCTTTATATTCTAGTTAAGTAGAGTTTTGACAGACGCGTTTACATTTCGTCAGCTGAGTTTGGTACCATCGTGATCTAAAAAACTAGGACAGTCGCACGTCACTGAATAGTTAATTTTTCAAAATTTTAGCTTTGTAAACGGGATGCTGATTAAAGATAATGTGATTTATGTCAAGCGGACGTTATTATCACCATGGTTTTCCACAATTATTGTTGGGATTGATAACAGCGTTCAGTTTATTAAAATTATAGTTTCAATATTTTAATGATTAGAAACGATTATACAAGTAATTTACTGAAGTAAAGTATTTAAGATGGCAGCAAGTAGACACTCTCCGCGATCCCGGCGGAGATAGGCCTACTTCAGGGAAGCGACCCTGCCTACGCGAGCCGTGCCTTTCTCCCTCACCTCCAAATCACCAAGGGATTCTACACGTCCAAAATCCCTAGATCCTACAAAAAACCCACATCAAATCCATACCTACATCCTCCCCTGGCCAACACGCAATGGCAAGCGTAGCCTTGTAAATGCCAACATCCCTCTATAAATGGAGGAGGCTTATGTCCAGCAGTGGACCCTGGGAAGCTGAGAAGAAGAGAAGAAAGTATTTAAACGCATTATTGAATTAACACTTTGTTATTTCGCCATTATTGTCTATTACATTTTGTAAACGCCTGGGCATGGTCAACACCAATTGGTTAGTAAATTCAGACGTAATTTGGTACCATGCTTCTACAATCGTTTGCTGCAATTCTTCGCTGTTCTGTGGTCTAAAGTTATCTCTGTACATTAATTTGTTCATTCTTCCCCACATATTTTCAATCGGGTTTAAATCTGGACTTTTCGATGGCCAAGGTAATACATTTATGCCATGAGCGTTAAAGAACTCTCGGACTATCTGTGCTCTATGAACTGGGCAATTATCGTGTTAAAAAATAAACTCGTCTCCGAGGACCGGTTGAACAGAAGGTAGTAAACATTCTTCCAACAGCCTGCGATACACAGCACCAATTAATCTCTCGTTTACAGATACACATACGCCTAGACCTCTAGCGCTAATCCATCCCCAAACGTTTACCGAAAAATGACCAGCTGAATTTACTTTTCACGTATATAAAGGTTGATATTTTGCTCCTTTTGGCCGATAAACTCTTAAACTGCCATTATGATATGACGGAAATGTTTTTTCATTAGAGAACACAGCACTCTCCCAGAAGTCATTTTGATGTCCTATATGTTGTTGAGCAAACACCACCCCAAATTGTTTGTTTGCGTCTGTTAAAAAAATGTTGTTTGCCGAACAACGATTAAATAAATTACTTTCTCCAATTCTTCGTCGAGCAGTAACAGAGGATCCTGGAAATTCTGTCTCTTCCTTAGCCCTAAAAAGGATTTCCTCGAAGAAAATGTACCAGTTGATTGTCCTGATGTGCATCCGAAATTCTGTTTCGACCTGATTCTTGTCTTCTGTTTATTAATCCAGTTTCATGAATCTTCGTTTTGGCCAGTAAAATGGTGTTTTTATTAATATTGAGTTCGTTTGAAATTTCCCTTATGCTTACACCATCGTTCAATCGAGTTACGAAAATTGCTTTTTGAAATGCATTTAACTGTAGCATCGTTTAAAATCTATCTAAATGCCAACTGCGCCAATTATGAAATTTTTTGTTTAAATGAGACCTGAAAATATGATTTACAAAGTTAAATTTTTGACGACCTAGTTTTTTCGAACGCGATGGACATTAAAAAAGTAGTTTTATAAATTTTAAATCGTTTAAAATTCTTGGAAATGTACAAAGTTCCGACATCATGAAATATTTCGATGACGTGCTCACGTGAATCGTCGTAAGGACTATATAGACGTCGATTACTCTAGAGTAATCCGACTCTTTTAAAGTGACGTCATATTTGTTTATATGTAGGTATGTTTTTTATTATATCTGTGTAAACATGTGACATTATTGTTTCTAGGAGGATTCTACTTGCTAGGGAGATTGATATTTTTATAGTACCATGAGCCGGAACTTATCCATAATTGCAATTCAGCACAACATTCCTCAAAAAATAAATTAATAAGCTATTCTGGAAAACTGAACATCAATAAATTAATAGACTCAACAAGGATGTTTGTATTTACTGGCGGTAGGTGAAAAAAAAAACTGGAAAAAGAAGCGTCGAAATAAAATCCGGCGGAAAAAACCGATTCCATAAATGATTGCTAACTTAAGCACTCCGCATAAAAAAGATTTAATTTGAATAAACCTTCTTAATTGCTGAAAGTTTAAAGAGTAAACACAAATACTTAAGCACTACACATGTAAAATACGCTACATAAGTATTTTATGAACTATAATCACTAATCTTTCTAAGACACCCATTAGGCGTAAAAGAGTTGGGAGTTCTAATACAACATACAACATATATAATGAATTGGTTCAAAATGCGTATCCCTATTTTGCATAATATTCAACTTTTTACCATTTTCTAAGCTCATGGAGTGAAGTTACAATTGAGTTAATCATTTATTTGCACTCTGGAATGCGAATGGAACGTAGTAAGATGAAACTTCACAATCTTTTAGTAATTCTATTCATTCTTAGTAGTGTATCAAATACAAAAAATTGTTTTCTTTGTTTGATGTTGTCACGGGCTTAAACGGAATTGTGACATATAAATGTGAAGGCGCCAACGGGAATGTCACTAGATCCGGCACTACTCAAGCTCCACGTTACTTTAAACGGCCAATCCGGAGGTTGTGCGTGATGGAACTTACCTTTTCACGCGATTGTTCCTTAAATAAATGTTAATTTACTATCCCCGTAAACCCCGTAAACAAAGGGGTGCAACAGACAGCCTCAGCTGTCCTTACAGGAATCTTCCCATTACTTTTAACAAAGATCAAAATAAAATAGAGTTGAGATTAACAAGGCATTTAATTAAATTAAAAAAGCGGACAAAATACACAGAAAATGGTAAGATGATCATAATTTGGTAACGAACAAAGATCAACATTGTAAAAAAAAACAGTTTAATACGCACAATCTTAAGATTAAACAAAGTCACACACAGGTGAACCCAAAACAATTGAATCTAAGCTAATAATACTTAAAAAAGATCCTACAGAAAGGCCTTGTACACACTGTATTTTCTTATATCGCTAAAAAATCTTCGAATAAAACATACGAAATATAAACTAAGATTTCACAATTAACGGGTGGCCGGTGGCCTCCCGTCGGTTAACTTAATGGAGCAGCTGAAGCGTGGCTAACAAAGGTTCTGAAAATTTACCTCTTTCGATCGAAAATTGGCACCAGCAGGGGGCTGTAAAGCTTGAGTCAGTCCCTGGGTGTAGTGGTGGAGTTCCTACAGTTAGCTTCCCTCGAAACCACTTGCTTTTGGCAGATTTTTCAATATTGCGTCATATGACGAAATTTCCCAAATCGGTACTTTAAGCGATATTTATATTTTCGGTATTTTTGGAAAACCGAATATTCCCCTTTTTCAGACGTACCGTGAATGGTACCGCAGAAAGCGAAAGTAATTACGTATTGGTAAATTACACTGATTCGGACGCACGGGGGTAATTTTAAATGTGGGTAACACTCATGTCGAGAGCTAGAGTCTGACTTCCGTCTTTTTCCCCGCACTTAACAGTGTGAAGACTCCGATTAAAGCTGCTTTTGCAGAAAGCTAAATAAACGTCACGCATACAGGGTGCGTTCAGTAGAAGCGGCCGAACGTCACAATGTATTTAGTTTAAGTATACCATCGGCTTTTTTCCACAGTGTTTTTTCCCTAGATTCATTTCTGGCAGTTATAACAACATTGTATGAGAGATACATATTTACTAATATAATATTTTTATCACAATGTACAGTAGTCAATATGTAAGTACTATTAAGTAAATATTTGCTTTGGAATTTATATTACCTTTTTAACAATAAGCAGTAACAATAATAATCATGTAATGATTATTACATTCCAAAGTTAGGCAATGAGCATCTTCAAATTATCATGAAAAGAACTTTCGGAGCCTTCAGTAGTAATAATGAAGAGTTGAATACCAAAGAGATTTTCTCGATATTCAACAGTCCACGCCGAATCTATAACTTTCTCCACTTTCTTAACGTAGGTATATAGGTATCCTATTTCTCTCCACCTACTTCTTTAAGGACTCTGTTCCGAGTTGTTATAACATCTTCGGGTGACGGCCTGGTTGATCATATATTCTTTTACAAGCTGATCATAACATTTCAATTGTGGTGTATTGGCAATGGTACGGCCTTAATATTTTATTAGGAAATTGCCTGACATATTCGTCTAAGTCAGGGATGAGCAACCTTTTTTTACAATGGGCCAACTACAAATTTAAAAATGTTGTGCGGGCCACATATAAGAAACGCAACACTAGATGATAAACTCAAATTATCTCGTTATTAATAAAATGAACAAAATAACAACTCTATACCAAAAAAAAACACAAAAAAACATATAATAGAAATAGTATAAAAGAAATCAAAAAGTAATTATTTTGGGAAAAAATCTTAAACAAATTTTAATGAGAAGTTTGGCATTGCTTCTTTGCAACCAATTGGTCTACACAGGGTGTATCAGAAACAGATACAAATATTAAATCCGATGGTAGATTACAATATATACACACTAGAAAAAGCATTTCTTTGGCAATGGGACCCTTAAGATATAAGAAAATAATAATTGAAAATTTGACCCAAAATTGTTTGAATACAGCAGAATAATAGCAAAAATTTGAGTTCAAAGACATGCTATGCAAAGGAGAGTAAGGTAGAAGTGCAAAAAACTTTCTTTTCACCTGCCACAAACCAATACTATTAGGTAGGTCAGTAATTTCTATTTAGCCTGTTGTTGAAGCTGGAAAGCACTGTTTCTACCAAAATGGAAAATTTTACGAACATTGAACTTATACTGATGTTGTTTTTATTTACGGGGAAGCTTAAGCAAACGCTCTAAGGGCCAGGCGATATCCTCAGCGCCGCATTCCAAGCAGCCGTACATTTACTACAACAGTCCAACATTTACGGGATTATGGCACGGATCAACCACAAAACCATCATCGCGGTCGTCCAAGAGCAGAAAGGGTCGGTAATGTAGAACAGCATGTCTTGGAATTAGTGGAGGAAAGTCCTAGTGTTAGCACTAGAAGACTTGCGTTACAAACAGGCGTTTCCCATTCTACCGTGTGGCGGATTTTGCGGGATCACGGAATATACCCTTACCACGTTCAACGCGTTCAAGGTTTGCAACCAGCGGATTATGTACGTCGGCACGATTTGTGTGAATGGCTTCTTCAAATGTGCAATATTTGTGAAATCGGAACTGCTTTAAAATATATTCATATATTTTTTGTAATTTAATGGTCTTTTTTCTAATTTAACACATAGAAATATATATTTCAAAAGTTAAAAAGTAAAGCTTTGAAGGGCCGCACGAAAAAGTGAGCCGGGCCGCATGCGGCCCGCGGGCCGCGTGTTGCTCATCCCTGGTCTAAGTGGTAGATTTTTGCTGTCGTCGAAGAGCTAGAATATTCCTAATTTCGTCTTTCATTGCTTTTTCGAGATAATCTATACTTTTGCTTATTAACCAACTTATTATCCGTGACAAGGATTTTCTAGGGGTTTCCTCTTCAACGTAGGTGTGATAGCTAACGTCATCTATAATTATTAATGTAGGTTTTATAAGGTTTGGTGTCAATTGCATTTTAAACCATCGCTCAAATTCTCTATGTTCATGTTGTCAGAATAATTACCTTTACTTGTGCCATTTCTGAAAATTATTGAAGCGTCTTTTACAATACCATCGCTATCCGTCTCTAACTTTTTTGGAGGCCAAAGTGCCATTTTTCCAACTATTCCTGTGCGATCTTTGCTGAAAATACCCACGTTTCATCGATAAATACTGAGTACCTATAGCGGTTTCACTAGTTTTTGATTTTCACATATTCCCTAAGAAATGCGATCCTCTTAAGCTGAATATCGGGTTTTTCCGTTAAATACAACCTGTTACTTGATTTTTTCCATTTGAAACCAATTTCTTTACACCATTTGTATAATACCGAAGTAGGTAGACATCTTAAACTCTTCTTGGCATTCTTCAATCATGTGTTTGTATAACATTTGCGTTGTTACGTGTTCTTTGGTGTCAAACATTTTGTATACTACATCTCTTATGGAGTTCTTAAATATAGGCGTCACTTGCGTTTTTACCGCTATATTTTCTGCGACATATTTTGTTCATAAACATTTTCTGTTTTGATACCATTCTTCTTCAGGGCGATAAAAGGCATTTGCAGGTGTAATTAATCCTTCCTCTCTTCGTAATCTTTCACCTACTCATCAAAAACCATTAAAAATCAACAATTGGGACTGTTCAGTATGTTCAGAAGGTAATAAATACAAAAGACACGAATCAGAACAATTATGGAGAACAGTAAGAGAAATGGACACAAAAAATCTAGTATTTAAAATTGTGTCAAGACAGATATTTATATATTATTGTGAACAGAACTCATTTTAAAAATAAAAATTATACTACCCTTTTTTATTTTGTTTGTTATTCCTGGTTTATTAAAGTAAAACATGGACAAAAACTTATGACGTCACTTTAAAAATGTAATCCGACAAATTTTAGACTGATTGAATTAGGCTGTAACATGGCAACATCAAACGCATTCCCGTCATTATGACTGTCATTTTCTGATTTCAAATCAAAATGCCACAACTGAACGATACTCAAAAAGCTATCATTCAAGCAAGGCTGCAGGATATGTTTTAGCATACGCGTAAGCTAGAGCTACGTGTTAATAAGAATACTATCTTACTCGGAAGAAGAAGATAAGTGAGATTGCTGGAATAAGAAGAAAACAAGAAACAGTTCGTAGGAAACTAAAAACCCAAGAACAGGACAACCAATTATTGGATTATCGTAGAAAAAAAAACCCAATTTCAATCGGAGATCTGAGCAAAGGAACAAAAGAATTCCCAGGATCGCATACCTTGTCACGGGCTTAAACGGAATTGTGACTCATAAACAATGGCGGACACAAAATACACGGAAAATGGTTATATGATTATAATTTGGTAAAGCAGAACGATAAACATTATTAAAAATAACAGTTTAAAACGAACAATCTTAATATTAAACAAAAGGTCACGCACAAGTGAACCCCAAAACAATTAAATCTAAGCTAATAATCTCTAAAAAAAAGATACTGCAGAAAGGCCTTGTAAACACAGTATTTTCTTATATCGCTAAAAAAATCTTCCAATAAAACATACGAAATATGAACTCATTTCACAAGATTAACGGCGTCGTCTCAGAGGAGGGGGCTCCCCCTCGGCAAACTAAATGGAACAGCTGAAGCGTGACTGACAAAGGTTTTGAAAATTTACCTTGTTCGATGGAAAGTTGACTTTTCAGGGGAGACGGGATGTAAAGCTTAAGTCAGTTCCTGGGTGTAGTGGTGGAGTTGTTACAGTTAGCTTCTCTCGAAACCACTTGCTTTTGGCAGATTTTTCAATAATGAAATTTCCCAGATCGGTACTTTAAGTATTCGGGATTTTTGGCAAACCGAATATTCCCTTTCTTCGGACGTACCGTGAATTGTTCCGCGAAAAGCGAAAGTAATTACCTATTGGTAAATTACACTGATTCGGACGCCCGAGTGTAATTTTGAATCTGCTTAGCAGTCCGGTCGAGAGCTAGAGCCTGACTTCTGTTTTTTCCACGCAGTGTGCTCGGGTTAATGCTGCGTTCGCAGAAAGCGAAGTAAACGTTACGCATACAGGGTGCGTTCAGTAAAAACGGCCGAATGTCACAACCGCTTGGCGCAGAGTTCGTCAGTCCAAGCTAAGGAGCTGCGCCTCCAACAAAGTGTTTCGACAGAGGAAGATAAACAACACGGGCTCTAGTTCACAAATTAACTTCTGGGACAATGTGGTGTTCTCGAATGAAAAACATTCCAGTCAAACCCCAATGAGACTTTCCGTGTTTATTAGCTCAGAAGAGGACAGTATGACCAAAATACCAGAAAAACAAAAAAAAGTGGTCGCTTTTCAGTAAACTTTAGAGGGTCAGGTATAAGCGTCATTATAGAAAACAGACTAACTGGTCTCGCGTATCGAAGAATATTGGAAGAACTTTTACTGCCTTGCATTCGACTCATTTTCAACGACAATTTTATATTTCAACAGGATAAGTGTCCAATTCGCCGAGCAAGTTCAACAATTCATAGAAAAACATAGAATAAATGTGTTGTCATGGGTCTCAAAGAAACCTATAGAAAATGTTTGGGGAAAAATGACCAACACCATACATTAGGGAGGATTACGACCAAGAAGTAGCGATATATATGAAAATTGTTGATACATGGTAACAAATTTCCCCCGAATACACTAGCTTGTCAGTATCCTCTAGGCCTAGATGTTTACAGAATGTAATAAACAATAATGGCGAAATGACTAAATATTGATGAATATAATTGGTCAATTTGTAACTAATAACTAATAACCTAATATAATTCTTCCTTAACATAATATAATTATTGTTTGCTTAATTTTCAATATAAAATCAGCACGGTCTACTGACGTTACAGTTTCCACGCAAAACCATGGTACATGTAAAACATCATACTACAGTTTATGTGAGAACCAAAACTGTAGTTGTTACAAAATGCGTGTCACTTGCATAACTCAGGAACTACTAGACCGATCGTAATCATAATCATAATTGAATTCGGAAATCCGAGACGATTCGTTACCGCAAACAAAAATTACTCATTACTTTTAGTATGAATTAAAAAAAATAAGTTTTCAATAGGGCGCCTTTATTTAGATAGAATGCTTTTTGCCCGAACTCTAGCTAGGACTTTTGGAAAATTTGGCCTTAAGATCCATTTATTCAATAACCGTTATACCATAACAATAAAATATAAATCATTTATCAGCTGTTTCGTAGTAGAATTGGAACGGGTACAAAATTATTGTTATTTTTGAATCTGCGAGAAAAAGGAAGCGTGAAGCACAAACCTTTTTTTATTAGTTGTCACAGCTCCTCTGTGAGGCATTCTAGAAATTTCGGAAGATTTTATGATCTGATAAGCTTACACACCTATTGTTATACAGTCAAGATAACGAAAGAAAATCAAGCGCAATTTTAAACCCAGAATTCTATTTGAAATAAACGAATAGAGGTCATTACATACCAGAAGCACAGGATAAGATGACCATAAAGATACCGAAGTCCACTCCAAAGATTAAAAATGTATTGTTCGTATTCTTAAGCCAAATGCAATTTTTAGTGAGTATTTATAAGCTGCAACTTCTAAGGCAACGTACATCAGTTCGCATTTGAATTCAAGATGATAGTTGACCTTGCAAACTCCTCTCCTCCTGCTAACTTGGTAAATATTCTAAATCTAAGCAAACAACACTCAATCTCGACCGGCTGGTGATCCCAATTTATGAAATTTTTATAATTCTTTAAACCTTCACTTTATGAATATCCAGCGTAATAATAAAGTCCGCACAAAATTCATAATTTTGTTATTTAATGCTTTTTGGGAGAACCTCGAAACACGTCTAATTTGTTTTTCAAAAAGGCACTTTACATCTAAATCTTTTTTCCCCAAACATTTTTTAAATGGGACTACCCCAATTTTTTTTCTCCTTATTTTGATAAATCTCCTCACCAGTTAAATGACGATATAAAATAATTGGTACAAACATTTTTTTTTTGAGAAAAATACGTATGAAGTTCACTAAATTCTGAATTTATTTTTAACGAAAATAAAAATATATGAAAAAATTACCCAACGGAAATTTTTAAATTATCTGCCATTAACAAGTTGCTATTGACCAGCACCTTATCCTCACTCCCAATAATTTCCGGATCGATGCTTTCCAATTCTAAACGTATCGCGATTTCATATGACCTCTAGAGAAAACGGCAACGACCATTTCAGTGGCCTACGCAATCACCTGACTTGACATCGCTACAGTTCTTTCTACGGGATCATGTGAAATCGCAAGTTTACATTAGTATACCAAACAATTTAGACGATTTAAAACGTCGGATTGGTTAGAAATGCAAAGTATCAGCTCGGAAATTATTGGGCGTACAAAGTACTTACACACGTGCTGATCAATACCAGCTGGTTAATGGTGAATAATTTAAAAATTCCCATTAGGTAATTTTTTTCATAATGTTCTTATTTTCATTAAAAATAAATTCTGAGTTGTTTGAACTTTGTGTATTTTACTCAAAAAATTATTACATAGGGTAGCAATTACTTTACATCACAATTTAACTGGTAAGGAGATATATCCAAACAAGGACGAGAAAATGGGTTTGCCATTAAAAAATGATGACGACATAGCGTAAAAACAAAAGCCGATAGAAAAACAATTAAGTGAGGAAGTGCCTTTTAACAAAATTGTCGTGTTTCAGGGTTTTCCCAAAAAACATTAAATAACAAAATTATGAATTTTGTTCGGAACTTTCTCACACGGCTGTATAATGAAAGTTGCACGAAGAGTTGAATTTTAGAGTTTATAAAATGTTAATTATCGCTATAAATTAATTGTTCCTTTTAATACATTTATTAAACATACGTAACACCTCAGTAGCACCAATTGACGGTGATGCTGAAAAAGCATAAAGAGGTATGTATGTGTGTGTTCATTTTATTTATTATTATTTGCGAGTGCATATTTAAAGATGTTGCGCGGTACCACATCTGAAAAATTAGTAAAAAAACTAATATTACTTTGTAAAGAATAATTTCCGGAATATACATTCATTTTAACGAGAGAAGACGGACACTTACAAATAATCTTTTACGGTACTTAACTTAATAAAACGTCACAGTTCTTTTCTTTTATTTAATTTCCCTTCTACGTTTTCGACGACGATGTTTTCCATAAATATAATTTTTTTAAGTCCATTCGTACTTACGTTATGTGTTGTTTTCACTTCTGCATCGTGAAATGGACAACAGCACTTCACAAGAAACAGCGTTACCTAATCTAGTAAAAATATACTTAGTTGACTTCATGATTCAGTTTAAAATTTAGATTAATGTCTATTGTCCATTTTATTATTGATCACGTGTATCCACTTTTTTAACACTTGACACTTTGGCCTTGACATTTATATTTTTCATCCCTTGAACTTCATAACCACTTTCGTGCCATTTTTCCTTTGTCAATTCGGACACCTAACTACTTCGGTCTCGGGGGAAATTTCTGTACTTCATCCAGAATTCTTAGCTATTCTGACAACGTTTGTGCATTAAAACGTAATTAATATTAAGTTACTTTTCACGCCTTTTAATACTACCCCTGATGTAATTATTTATGATTTAGTAATCTAATAAGTATACTTCTTCCAAAATACATATTAAACTGACCAAGTGACTAAGTTAAATAAAAAAGTTTAACCACACTAGTTAATGAATAACTAACCGAACCTGCGGCATACGCTTCGTGTTCTATTTGGTAATTTCTTTTAAAAAATTATAAATATGGTGTGTATGTAAATACGACATATGCACTTATTTCTGCATTCCCCTCTATTTTTTTTTATTACTTTAATGTAACTTCCTATACATTAGAATAATTTTTATTGCCCTAATTGCTTTTTTAATAGTACATCCACATTTTCGATTTTAAATAGTGTGAAAAATAACCACAGTACTAATAGCATAAGACAACCGTCCAAATGGTCCTACAGCAGTTTCACGGTACGAGGAAGATAAAGGCCCGAGGCCGAAATGAAGAGAAAAATTTGAAACTGATTTTATGTAAATATTTTAAATAACTCTTTTTACGTATGTTTTGTAAATACAATTTTTCTCTGTATTAAATATTTAAGGGACATCAAACGATCAAAAACAAGTCGAAAAATCTGAATCCACGTGTGTCTCCAACCAACTATTTTCGAAATATCAGTAACTTTATTTTGTTTAATTATAATGGTTATTATTATGCTAAGCAATAACATTATTTATAATCTTAAGTGGCAGCTATTTTTTCTGAAAAACAATTTCTGTTTCTTAAAATTTATTAGTATTCGGCGTTCCTTTGAATAGTGCGATTCGGTAAATAGCTATACAAAAAAATTAAATCACCACGCCTTCTTATTCTAATGCATAAACGGTAGATTTGGTTTTCATGTACGTTCGTGCTAATGCGAATGGACGTTGTCTTTGTGGTGAGAATATTTTCCAAATCATCAACTGCCTGCCCACCAGATGTTTGGAAACTTTACCAACGACTGAGAAATACTAGTTCCTTTTAGAAGCGTGCAATAAGGGCTGCCGATATAAATATGTACACCTACGGCTGAAAAGCAATTTTGCCTATAGTGGAAAAATACGAAGGTTACAAGAATTTCGACTAAAGTAACTGCAGGTATCGTTTTATTTAGAAAACTCCAAACCTTACCAACTTCTATATCCATACCGTATTCCACGGATGCAGGTCTAATGACCTTGACCACCAAGCGAGAATGACATTCACTTAATAGTTGTTACGAGAAAACATTTTACAAACACCCTGGTTACGTAGCGAACATCATTTTCCCCTTTTTGGGGGAAATGCTTGTTACG
>JABXWE010011299.1:0-29155 GCA_014611495.1 Limonius californicus | reverse complement strand
GTTGCACATATGGAAACAGCTTCAATGCTATCACAGGTAATATTGTCTAGTAAGTTGAACTGATGTTTGTTTTTGATTAAAATAGCTACTCCCCCTGAGGCAACGCGAGCTGATCTGTCACATCGTACTACGTGATAGCCACTTATTTTGAATATTTCGCCTTCACATAGATGGGTTTCAGTAATGCATGCAATATCTATGTTATGCCTTTCCAAAAAGGCTATAAGCTGTGATCGTTGGGATTTAATCCCATTGGCATTAAAATTTAATAATGTGAGATTTTTTAATATATTCATCAGATTATTTGACATTGAGGATATTTGGAAGAAGATTGTTGATAATGTAGGATTTGATTTGCTCTATGATAGGGGTTATAAGTTGTATGATAAACTTATATTGTCGGTTAGAGGGGATGTATTTCCTGTAGGGAAGGATTGATTTTGGGGTTGGGATTTATTTTGATTTTGTGCCGCAGCTTGTAAAAATGTTGTGTTAGGTCTAGTAAAATATTGATTTGTAACTTGCCTTGGTTTAATTAATGGTGTTCGTTGTTTCTGGAGCATTTTATGGTGAGGGCATCCTCGATAGTTGGCAGGGTGGTCCCCTTGACAATTAGCGCAAATTGGTTTAGTGTTTTCTTCTTTTTTGCAGTTTTTTGTATGGTGATCTTCATTACACTTAACGCATCTGGGTTTGGCTGCACAATAATTTTTGGTATGTCCGTACTCCTGGCAGTTGTGGCATTGTGGTATGTGTTGCTTTTTTCTCCTCAATTCAACTGTAACTTTGCAACTAGCTAAGTATTCGAGCTTTAAAATGTTATTAGATACGTCATTAGATGGTAGTATGACTGCGCAAATGGGTATTGGGAGTTTTTCCCTATTCATAAGTCGGGTAACGCTTTTTACTGGATATTTTAGTTCTTCAAGTTCTAGTTTAATTTCTTCTTCGGTAAGCGATATCGGTACGCTTCTTATGATTACTGACAGCGGTTTATCATTTGGGTTCTGAAAAGTGTGAAACTGTACCTGATTCGCCATGTAATACTTTGATAAAGCACGATAATCTTCTTGACTTTTAAGATTTAACTTAAGGTATGTGTTTTTTAGTTCTGTGGTGAACTCATCTTTGGCTATTGCTTTTATGTCGGTAATAATTTCTTTATGATTAGCAGCTGCTGCGTTGTGGATAAAGATAGGTGGTATTTTAGTAGTTTTACTACTAGGTTTGTCCTGACTACTCGATGCTTCCTCGTTAGTTGGGTTGTTTTCTTTTAGTGTCTCGTGTTATGTTTTCGTTTCTGTTTCGAGTACATGGTAACGATTTTTAATGGTCGATTTGTTTGTGCTCCAATAACATTTTTTCAGAACTTCGTTGATAGGGGGAGATATTTCGCCCAATTTGCGTTTCACTGAGCTTGCCAATGGAATATCGTACCTGACCCTTGGAAAGGGCCAGGTCCAAACGTTGGATTACGAGTAGCTTTAGCAGTTTATTTTTAATGTTTAATGTCAATGTTTTAACGGATATAAAAATACTTGGCTTGGAGGCCACACGATTTTAACGAGAACAAAAGTTATCGCTCTGGCAGACTGGACACACCTGCACAGTACAAACGTCCGAACTCGACTCCATGAAATACTTAAAATATCGTTCAGTAGTCAGTCTGCAAACAATATTCAGAATTTAATAAAACCAGAATGAGGTTATGTACGCCAATATTCAGATTAAAATTTTAATTCAAAGTGAAATCAGGATTCTTTTTATATAGTATTGACGTTAAACACGTAAAATGAACGGTAGGAATTGTAATTAACTGCTGGAGAAATAAAGTTTGGCATTGTTAAGGTTGACGACGCGAAAAAACTGTTAACGTATAGGTACAGAAGTGGGCTCAGGTTACTTATAAATTAGATAAAGTTTTTTAAATAATCTTCAGTTTGCCTGTTTAACCTTTAAGTATGAAAAAGTGAGATTGAAGTAGTTAAATATTGAAATTAAGTGACACTAAAGTGAGTTTAATTTATTATTAGTTAACTGAATTACTTGAACGCGGCAGGGCTGATCACATTTAAGATACACTACATGAAAGTAAGAAGTTTGTTTAGCAAACAGAAGTTTAACAGTCGAAACCGAATTGAAATTACGCAGAAGTGAGGTTAGATTAGATATATTTAAAGCTGCCACAGGCCATTTAGGCCCATAGCTGTATGACTTTGCTCCACACACACAGCGTCTTCTCGAATTTTTTGTATAGTGGGATTAAAACCGCTTCTTTCCACCGATGGGTCATCTTTCTCTGTCTCCATTTTTCTTTAATTAAATCATATACTTGGTCGTTCATCGCTTCACCCACGTACTTTATGAATTTGGCTGCAATTCCGTTTCCTCCTGGGCTCTTTCCATTTCTCATTTTTCTTATTAGTACTTGTACTTCTCCTCTTGTTGGTTCTTGTATTCTTTCTGTGCCATTTATCTCTACTTCTTCGACTGTAACTTCCTCTCTTTCTTCGTTTAGGGTGTCCTGAAAGTGCTCTTTCCATCTTTGTATTATCTCTGTTTCCATTCCTAACTGTTGCCGTCTTTATTTTTGCAGAATAATTGTCTTTGTTGGAATCCTTTACGTGCGTTTTTAATGCCTTGATAAAAGTTCTTTATCTCTTTATTTTTGTATGTACTTATCTTCTATCTCTTGTAACTTATGCTCTTTTCTCTATTCTGTATACACTTTTTGTTTGTCGCTTTTGCTGTCGGTACTTTTCTTCGTCCCCTGCTGATCCGGATTGAACCATCTTTTCTCTTGCTTTTTGCTTTTTATATCGAGATATTCTACATTTGTCGTTGAACCATCTTTCTATTTTCTTCCTCCTTTTCTTTCCTATTACCTCCTCCGCTACTGTTTCTATTATTTCCTCTAGGTTTTCCCACTTTTTTCTAACCTCTCGTTCTATCGTTCTCTTTTCGAATTCTTCTCCAATTCTATCTTGATATCTGGCTCTTGTCTCGTGTTCTAGTAGTTTTTTTTTCTGTGCTTCATTGTCTTTTCGTTGTCGCCAAATTTTCGTATCTAATTGTTGCTCGCACCAGGAAATGATCGGACCCCTATATGACCTTATATTTTACACTTGGCTTGCGAATTTTTCTTGAAAGAGTAGATGGTCTATCTGGTTCACTATTCTACCATCTGGAGCTTTCCAAGTTCCTTTATATACCTATTTCTTTATGTTGGAAATACGTGCTCACAGTACGGCAATTCTTCCCGTCTCCAGAGCCTATCAATTTCCGCCCGTTTTCATTTGACTCCTCGTGTTTACTGAACCTACCGATTGTTAGGTAGTAAGTATGTGCCTTCCTTGCCTATCTTTGCGTTGCAATCTCCTACCATTATGATAATTTCTTGGCCCGCAAACTTGTCCTAAAAGGTTAGATTAGATATCCTTAAAATATCGTTCAGTAGTGTGCGAGTAAAAGCTAAGTGAGGTTATGTATGCAGGTTAAAATGTAAAACTACAGCTAAATCAGGATTAGTAGTATTGAGGTTAAACGCTTAAAAGGAATTTAAGACGGTAAAAATTATAAATATCTGTTCAGAATTAAAGCTTAATTAGTCAGTGTTAAGGCTGAATATTTAAAAAGTCAGTTATAAATAATACAGTAGTGGCCTTAGGGGGCCTTACTTATAATTTAGATGAAATATTTTAAATAATCTTTAGGTAACCTTTAATTAGGCAAAAGTGAGATTGGAGTTAACTTTAACAATTTACATCAAGCAATACCAAAGCGTGTTTAATTCACTGTAGTCTAACCGAAATTCTTAAACACAGTGGCAGTCATCACATTTAAAATTAATTACATAATAGTAAATAAGTTGGGTTAGACAAAATTAAGCTTAACACTTATTGCATTGAAATTAGGCAGAACTGTGGTTAGGTTGTATATTAATAAGGTTAAATACTTCGCATTGCCACCAATCAGCCATAGTAAAAATAGTATTACCTAAGCAAACACATATGAGATTACAATAGTCGATAATCCATTGGCCTACGCACTGAGAATGAAATCAATTCAACTAAACTGTTCAAAAACGAGATGTATAGTCGAGATACCCAATCAGTCAATGCACGTCATAGATCACATGATCAACGGGCAGCAGCGCCGGTATCATAAAATAAAAAAAATCCAGAATGTAATTAGTCATTGCAGGTTATTCTTTTACTTTTTTTATATATTTACTTTTTAAATTTAGTAGACAACAGTAGGTTACCACAAAACCCATGGTTTTTTTTTGAATAATTAACAAATTAAATTATACAAATGTATTATATTTTATAGCAGAACTATTATTATGTGTCGTTACGTTGGTATTAAATCCAACATGTTTATACTTTGTTGTCAGAAAGTTGTCAGAAATTATTGCAGCTGTCATTGAAGGTTGGTTGTTCGTAGTTTTCTCCCTGTAAATAATTTCTTTATTTACTGCTATAAAAAGAGTTCCAATTAGAACTAACCTACATTGTATTTTTGTACACGTTTACAAAATGCCGAAACCTTTAAGCAGACAGTCGAAACAACTTGTCGCAAGTTTGATAACCTATTTCGAACGCGAACGAAATTATAATGGTCACCTTTAAATGCTGTCAGAGAGGTAATAATTATTTTTCTTTGATGGCATATATTATTGTTTCCGGCTTCCTCCTTACCATTGTGTATTTAATCCGATCGAAAATGTATGGGGGATAGCTGAAAGATCCTGTAACGATCATGTTGGAAGAGACGTAGGTGGCATGGAAAAAGTAGTGGATATCTGGAAAGAAGCGCTAAGTACCGTAACCCCCTATAAGTGGAAAAATTGTATTGATCATGCTGAAAACGAAATAAAATCATGGTGGGAAAGAGAAAAGATACTTGACACACATGATATAGCTCCAATAATTATTCATTTGAGCACAGATTCTGGATCCTCCGACAGTGAAAACTGTGACGAAACATAATTCGCTATAGTGGTGCGTAAACACCTGAACTTGCAAGCACTATCCAAAACTAAACATTGTTACCTAAATATGGAATTCTTTTTATCACAGAATTCTACTTTATTTTTAACTAATTATGTATAACATAACAAGTGTCTTTGCACCGTTACAACCAATAAATATTAACTTCTACAACTAGAGTATGTTTTTATTTTAATAATTATTACCTGCTGTGGTTTCTACTTGCTTTATATTAAATTAAAATGTGAGGTTACGTCGTTTGTTTGTTGTTCCACTTTAAACTGTTTCAATATAAATATACACATACAAGATTGTGACGTGCATTGACTGTTTGGGTATCCCGACTATATCTAGTTTAACTCAAGTGGCCTTAGTCTGCGTGCACGTCATCAGTTATTTGGTGACGTCACACCTTACTACGTTTATACAGCAAAAAAGCGAAAGTATGCAACCAAAAATCTTAAACTCTATGTAACGTAACATGCAAAACACGAATTTGTTTTCAGAACGACATGTGAACATAAAAAAACAGGGCACGAACGCGAGAAAACAAAGTCCCTAGTTTTTATGTAGTTTCGTATTTTATACAGAAATTATGAAATATTAAAAATTCAAAATTATAACTGTTACAACTACGTTACACGATCTTACGAATAAACATGATTTTAATCCGTAATTTAACAAAAAAAAACAGATTTTTTAGTTTTTTTAGAATTGGCACTTTAAATAGCAAATAACAAGTAGATAATTGATTACGTGCACGCAGACTAAGAGCAACCTGACTTTATACAAAATGAAATTTATATTGATTTACATTAGTTATAATTGTGTTTACGCTCCTAAAGAAGTCTAGCTAGTCTAGATTCGCTAATACCTCCACGGATTGTCAAAGGTGATGTTAATTAACAGAAATTAAGGTTAGCTTATGAGTAGAATGAGAAGAAGGACAAACCAGCGGTGGCAGTATTGTAAACTTTAAAACACGGAGTAAGGAGAAAACTCTCAAGCTATCGGATGGATAAAAATTATTGATGATGGTAAAAGAACGAGAAAAAAAGTACATATAATAAAATTTCAGAAAATGAAAGTAAATATCTGAAGCAAGAGAAACCGTGGGAGAAAATGAAAAACATAGACTCCAAAAATTGCTGCAATAAAGAAAAACTAGGTATTCGTTTTCAAAACAATTTCAAACTTCCCGCGTTGAGTAGATTCAGGATCCCGATTGTTGCCAAGCCTTTTCGTATGTTATCGCTGAATTTCCCGCGCTTATGTGGAGTATTCTAGCATGCCGCTATTCCGATCGAGCGGCAAATAAACGATTAGGTTGCGTCTGTATTTTGTATGGTAATTTTATTTAAATTGCAATGAGCGTTCTGTAGGAATTTGAGTTGACCTTAGTTCCGATTATAGCCGAGCTGTTTCGTTTATTACCGGCTAAGAATATTATGTAGCTATATTAGTAATTTTTGTAAAAGTTTAACCATTTACATTGTTGTAGGCGCCTTTCAACTAATTTATTTAAAGTGCAAGTAATGGTTAGTGTAACAACTTATTTTAGTATTCTCATTGTTTATCGTACCGCCCTTCTTAAAATATTACGAGTTTGGGCTTGAGGTTAGTTAAAAGTACAGTGGCTAGAGTCTCTGTAGTTAAAAGTGCCGTATTGTAATGAATGGTGACGGTGGTGCAAAATGTTTAAAGAAACAATATTTTGTTGTTTTTTCTTTATTAACTTTTTAATCTTGTTGCCGCCGAACGTACAACTGTTTAAATAAAATAGGTGTAAATGTGTGAAAGTGCATAACGTAATATTACATTTGTGCAAAGCATTTCAATTGGGCATCTATGTATTTAACTTTATTTTTATAGTGTCATTTTTAATTTAGATTATAAGTTGCAATAAAAATGTACGTATGTTTAAAGAAAACGACCAAAAATTCGATTTTAAGATTACACCAAGTAAAACCTGGTTTGTTTATGACAGCAAAAACATCTCGAAATTTGGCCTAGAACTGTGCATTTTCCTCGTTTAAACGAAATTTTTATTTCTTACCGTTTCCGACCTCCCAATAGTGAACTCTGAATTTTGGACATGCTGTGTATTCCTAACCCACACGTTTGAGTAGTAACCTAACCTTAAAATAACGCCACATTATCTTATCTTTCATGCAATTAACGTTCAGTTTGGGTGATGTAACTTCGTTTTTGTAAAGACACAAATCGTAATCGTATGTTGGCGTACCTTAACCAAAATTAGGTTAAGGTACGTGATATTGCATTTATCATCAATCGACTATCTAACCTCACATTTATCTTATTTATTACAAATAAAGTTGCTTTGCAATATTTCAAACGTTTATAAGGTTATATAATATAAAACATCGCCCTTGTGCTTTGTGTATTTGTTAATCCAACCTTATTTTTTTGGAAATACGACCGAGTTTTGCATGGTATACTCTCATTTGTATGTAGCAAACCCAAACTTTGGTCTATTCTAACGTCAATTAATCACAATTTAGACTTATTTGTATGTAAACTGTTTTAATTTTGTGTGTGTAGCTTCAGTTATGGTTAATCGAACCTTATTCGTTTTGCATTTAACTGTCGACCCAACTTCACGCTTATGTAATTAACCATAAAATTAATTTTAATATTTTCCCTTAATTGTGTCTTATCCAAGCTTACTTCTGTGTTACACAACACCCATATTTTTGTGCAGTTGAATCTAAACCATCACGACATTCATTGGAATTTTTAATGGCAATTGTGGCTCAGCTAACCTCATGCTTGTTGCTCTTAATTTCAACAATCTCGTTTCACGTTTATGTTAATAACTGTAGGTTCAGCAAAGCCGACCTAGTTTTAAAACTTACACCTAGTGCACTTTACTGCCAGTTGAACAGGTTATACTACATTTTCGACAATCTAACCTCATTTGTCTGATCTAACCTCACTAACCTTTATATAAATGTGGCTAATATAACCGCATTTTATAAAAATTAACTAAATTTCCGAGTGCATACTAACATCTCGGGCTTGGCCTTAATATGTTCTTGTTGCTTCTAACTTTAGTTTTGTCAGATTTAACCTCATTATTGCATAGTAACCCCAAGTTTGGTTTAGCTCTATTATAAGTAAAAAAGTTATGCTTTTTTCTTTAATAATATAGCAACTGTGAATGAAATATATATAATTTTTAGGTGATTATTACTAGCGAGTTGCTGTTGATGGACCTTCATGATTGTAAAAATGCTATTAAACTCTTCCCATTTTCCAGCTTGTGTCAGATGAGGATGTCCAATTGGTGACTGATAAATTCAGGTAAGTCGCTTTTCACTTTGGTTATAGCCTATGAATGTGAGGTTATGAAGTGTTATGTATGATCAAACACTATCATTAGTTGGGGAAAGGTTGATGTAGACTGTGCTACACAATCAAAATAGTATGAAATTAAAAATAAAACCAATTATTGTATACATATTATATTTATTTGTATAAATTTACATTATCAAGGACGGTGATATTAATTGGTACGAGTATTTCTTAAATAAGTATCTTTGCGTACGTGTCAGGCATAATAAGCACTAGTTCTGGAGGTGAAGAAATTACATGAGTCGGTTTGAAATGGTGCACCTGCTTCCGCACACGTCCTTCCCACACTCCCCTTAAGGCATTGCAGTAGCAAAAGTTCTGTACAAAATATACGAGATCGACATTTTTAAGGCAATTCGGAAACGCAAGTGCACATCTTACATTACATCTAAATGGTGGATACTAATAACATCGACTTACAGCAGCAAATCACAATTGCAGCCCTCCCACATAACCTCAAAAATTGATTTAGATCAAAATAACGGGTGAAATGTAGAAGAGAATAAAATATGTTATGGCATTTCAAATTTGTTTTGATCAGTGTTTAAAGTGAGGTTAGTTTGAATTCTGCAAGGTAACCTTGGATAGTTTGCTCTTTTCAAAGAGTGCGTGTAGCAGGTCTAACTTTTATGGACATTTTTAAATGGAAAGTACAAATAAGGGAATATTTTTAGAGGATTCCCCATTTATTACGTTGGAAGTCTCGCAAGATTACAAGTCGGTCTTGTTTGTTAGCTTTTTGAAAAACGTCCTGCCAACTTATTCTAGTATTTCAGATAGTTCTTGACAATTTTTCTTAAGGCTTTACCAGATTTACATCTACAAGGGTATTTTACTCTCAGAAGTTTTTAGTAAATTTAAATTTCTTGCCTTGATTTAAGCTGTAGGTTGGTTGTACAAGATTAGCTTTTATCAAATGTATACAAAATTTGTAAATAAAGATTACCTAGTCGTACTGATTTTAGGAAAATTTAACTACTGTTGAAATGTAAATGCAAACTTCCCTTGTAAAATTTCTCCTTCCGTTGATGTTGCGTCTACCAATCCCAAGCATTTCATATAAAACAAGAATAGTAATTCTAACGAAGTAAATTACTGTAAAGGTGAAAACCGTTTTAGAGTAACTTTTGAAATTCCCATCTAAGTTTTTTTCACAGAATTCTAATCAATTAAGAAGCTACTTGACCTCGTACAACTTTTCGCCATATAATTTTTCAGCTCCATAACACTAAAATGACGCAACTTTACAGAAAATTTGAATTTCCCGCATTTGTTAAACGCAGTGTTTCAATTGTTTCTGTTATTGCAATGGTTGATTCGTAGGTCGAACTTTAACCAAATGTTACCCTACCCTGCCCTGCCATTTTACTATGTTGCAGTTTACTAAGAAGGTGCTATTTTAATGTAGAACTTCGACTTTTTCCATATACACAGCATCCATTCCTCTTCCCCTGCTTTTACCTTTTCGCGGACCAACCTCTCGTATCTATACAATTTTATTTTCCTATTAAAACATTTTATAAAAAAAATATACTTGTGTATTCTGATTAACTGAAACTTGAACAAAAGAAGTAACAAATTCTTATTTAATAAACCAAAGACTAAGTGGGAGATCTACAATGGAGATGTGCATTTAAAACAAATGCGTAATGAGTAATAACGCGAACGCTAACACACTAAAGGCTAACTTAGTGGCGCCGTTCTTGCACTCCTGCGGAACATCTTGGGTGCGCGTCTGGATGTGTCTGCACAAAACTTTCACGAAGTTCTTCCCAGCTTCTTCGCTTTCCTCCACCTTGTGCTTTCCGTCGAATACGATCGTGGGCACTGACTTCAGTTTCGGCTCGAGTTTGTCAGTTATATCGCCCATTTCAGCCAAATACGCTGTACCTGTAACAAAGTAAAATGTATTTGATTCCTAAAAAACTGATATAATTGTTTTCGACTTACTCGTGGGATGGTTCTCGCAGTTCTCGATCGCAACGTAGTTGGGTACGTGGTTTATATCGGAGCAGTTCGCAACATGGAAGTCTATAATTGGCGGCTTGCCTGGCGCCGTGATATTCTCGGCCTTAGCCATGACACAGTTGATGAACGCCACCGTGATGGGATTGAAGCCTAGTCCAGCAGGTGTCGGTGCTAACTTCTCTATTTCGTGCAAGGCGCAAGCGTGGATCTTGTTCCCAAGGCACTCGTAGGTGCCATGGTGGCACGAAAACTGCCACTGGTCGTCTACTTTTGTTTTCTGAAAAACAGAAGTCATTAAAACCATAGACTTTTGAATGTAACCATAATATACGGCCCTTTCTATTATTAAATTTGATTAATTTTCTGAAAGATTGGGTTAATGGTTAACCATTAACCGAAACATAAAACTTGAAATAAATCTTGGCAGTGGGTTTAGTTGTAACACCTTAGGTAAAAGGCTTTTCCTCCCACTGCCGGAGCTGCAGTTTAACACCGAATCTGAACGAGAGAAATTTCATAGAAGATTTTTGGATTTAAGGATTAGGGAATTGTGTGTGGTGGGTTGCAGCCCACGATATTTATTCATTGTGACTCATCGAACCCAAGCTATAATCGACGTTTCTCCCAAAAAGCGAGCGCTGTCCTAACTGAACTACTACCACACTAATATAACCTATTTTTTACTTTAAACCATAAGTTAAGTTAGTTTCGCCTGAAAGTCAGGTTAGATTAGACTTTGCCGAATCTATTCCTATCTATCTTACTCATTTGCTTCTTTGCTAACTAGCGAATTGATCTAAAATTCAAGGTTTGCCAAATATAGCTCTAAGGAAGTGTCTACAAAATCGCCCAACGGGAGTTTTTTATTCAGGCCTGAATCGTGGATCGGGTCCTTTCTAGTGCTATTCTTAAACATTAGATAATTTTTGAGTTGTTTTTGAAGTTAAATTCGGATAGCTTTTAGTAAAGGTTCCAACCTGCTAGGTTAGGTTAGCCCTTAGAGCAGACACAAGCATGAGGAGTTTGATTAGGTTAGTCCCTAGTAAAGACTAAAATAGTTTCATATGTACATTAATAAATTAAAATTAGCTTGTGTACAACCTTCGTTTAAAGATAAAGTTGGTTTTTATTTCCTTTTAGCCGCTACTAGAGACTTATCTAATCTGATTTTCTGGGTTTACTATTTCAAATCTTCCGCCAAAATCATTTAACGGACGTAGCTCCACAACCACTCAACGAAAGTTTATTGTTCAGTCTTTATAAAACCTATGTTATCGGTTGTGGCTACTATTGTATTGTATTTATTGTTTTAAATTTTGTAAGTTTTAAATCAACCGTAGGCTTTAGGTTGCCGCGTTAGACTTCTACGGGGTTCAATTCCCAGTACCAGAACATCGAATTTTTAACGGCGGTTCTCCCTCGCAAGGCAATGGCAAACCAGCGAGGTATTCTACCTAGTAAATCTTTTCGAGTAGAAGTGTTTACACTTCCCGTGGTTCGAAGTCCACGTTAAGCTGTAGGTCCTCTATGTCTGTGGCACTTTAAACGCGCAACCCAGGCATACGAGAGAAGATCGCTACGTCTCGTAAGAGATAAAGCACTCGAAGAAGAAATCAACCGTCAAAATAATTTTGGAGCAGTGTGCAAGTTTCCCAGGAAAGTTCTGTCATAGATGTTTTATAAAATTTCCCTGCGATTGTTTCCATTCTTTGTACTTGTTGCATGTTCTACAAAATGCTGTTGAGGTTAAGAGGATTTTAATCGATTAGATTTTCTCATTAACATTGCGAAAAATAGGCTCCACAACATCTTCCGGCTGTTCACATTATAAACAATGTAGCAGCCACGCTCGCAGAGATATTGAAAAATTTGTTGGTATTTTGTATCAACAATCATTTTTTATCGGTCCTGCAATCATCAGCCTACTCGCGCTGCATGGCGGACAACTCTAGTACTGGCCAAACAGCATCCACAGTTAAGCAACGAACCGCGGGGTCGCCACTTTGGTGGTTGACCGAAAAACTACGCTAACACGCCGCTACCCCGATGCCTCGGTGTTAGTGCGCCACGTCACTAAACTACTTCAATAGGTTAAAATGGCAACTGCCTTCAGGTCTCTCCGCAATCATTTCCCATAAGCAATGTATTTATGATATCGGTCTACTGGGATGTCAATTTTTTTATACCCTGTAATGTCGGTTCTGTCTGTTTACAACCGTTTTTAAAATCACATTTCAACTAATCTAATTAGTTTAAGTGATATCGTGGACACGGCCTGTTCGACGGTCTTATTATTTACATAAACAGCCGCTGGGCAGTCATGCAGCCACTATCTTATTATCAGTTAGGATTAATATTTCAGTTGACCTACTGCAGTGGCTAGTCGATCTTGCAGACACCTATTTTGTTAGTTGTTTTAATACTAACGTTCGTCACAACCGTGGATGGCATTGTATTCATTATAATTTTTACTTATCAATGGAGTTGATTTTGACATTGCATTTAACCAATTACAGTTGGTAGCTGATTTTGTAGATACTTTCTATTTTCAAAAAAGTTGATACTGCCATTCCAGTTAAGCTTATTTTCAGAGGCTGTCTCCAATGCAGGAGTGTTTTATTAATAAATACCCGTGGCTGGCTATCTAGTCACTATCTTGTATTTATCAGTTGTTTTGATAGTGATATTCCATTTGACCTACAATTGCTCCTCTAGACGCTTCCAATTTTCAATTAATTTAAGTATGAGGTTCCTTGCAGCAATTTTGTTTTAATCCTAAAACGACGGTAACTCATTACAATTTTTTTTATTAATGGCTTACTGTTTTCTATTTCTCAGGTGTTTTGATACTGAAGTGCCAGTTAAGCAGCAATAGCCACTGGATCGATTCCATAGGCACTTTCTATTGCCATTCGTTATAATATTGACATATATAACCTACTACAACTGCTAGCCGATCCTCTAGACACTTCCTATTTTAAATAGCTTTGAATATAAGATTCTGGAGAAACTTATTTTCAGCAGTTTCTTTTTCTAAATCATGAAATGATTGAAATGTGCCATGATTACAGTCATTTTTTTTTGTTAAACTGTCTTGCCTGTAATGCAGCTAATATGTGATTGTTTATCAGCTCTACTGTTTTTCAAGTAATAATAACGTCACTAAGTGCCGGGCGTGCTGCAATAGGAAAACAAATGACGGGGCGTTACTTAACGACGTTTATCTGTTGAAAGGAGATTATGCAGTGATCAAGTCAACAGCCTCCTCAGGTTCCTAACCTCTCCCTAACGGATGAATGACTCACTGCGTGTATTAGTACTGTGGGTGCTAATCCTTCCCACAGATTTACAGCGTGCAATTGTTTCATTTCTATTTAAGCGTTATGCAGTCATTTTTATCGTTTCTGGTAATTATTATAAATTAAGTGGTTTTTGTATATTTGCACTTGTCGTTAGGAGAGAAATATTCATGAGGCAACTTAAATTAAAACTTTTATATTCAATTTTTTCCACAAAATAATTATTTTTGCTTCTATTAATAATCTTCTTAACTGAGCTGCAACTAGCAACTGTTTTTGTAATACTTTTCTTTAACTTAATTTATTTTGCGGGGCTGTAAAGTGTTCGTTTATTCACAGTTGACATGAATTTTAGATTACTTAATAGCCCTTAAGCATTCAAATTGTAATGTGCATAAATATTTTTGGGATTGAGAATTGTAAAAAAAGACATGTTACAGAAGTTATTGGAAATTGCCCTAAAGTTACATTCATTTGGTAAAATTTTGTAAAACTATACAAGCCTGAAAATTTGGAAAAAAAATTGCTTGCTGTATAACGAGTTTTAACCAACTTCGATGTAGGTAAAAATGATGTAATTCAAAATCGATGTAACTGAAAATTGATGTATGTAATTTATATATGTATTTCTAAAAAAGTGTGTATGCACTGCTTAAACGTGTAATTTGTTGTTACCAATTTAACGAATCTTCACCTCCTCGAGAAGGTACTGTACACGTTACATTTATTTCAACATAGGTAAACATAACGCAAAAAATAAGTCTGTCCTTTAAGTAACGTCCATTTTTTACTCTTACCGGTTGCACATATTACAACATGCCGGAAGCAGCCCACCCCGTACAAAATTCCTTTCGTGCTCGTTTTAACCTCCAGGGAACGTTCTTCTCATAAATTCTAATTTAGTCCCAGCGACTATTACTTTTATTACAGCGCCGCTCCCCATTAGGTTAGATCATGCAATTTCCCTCCAAAAGGCTAGTTGGCGGTAAACAAGGGTGGGGGCGCCGTAAAAGGGGTGGAGACACGTGTCGGGCGGTAAATTAATTAAATACTCACCGTGCTCTTGCCGTACGGCACCAACGTCAAATTGACCCATTTGGAGATGTTCGCATTCACCAGGTTGGGGTAGAGCTCGGAGTTGAAGAACTTCTTGGAGTCGGGGCATAGAGATTCATAGTACACAGTCACGGACACCTGTGAATGCAAATTACACGATTAGCATGAAACGAACGCAACACACCCTTTTCTGATTGTTTGTTCAATATAGCGGGCGGGCCGAGCGGATAATTTTTCTTTGTTGACTGGATGGGTACGATACGTTGTGGCGTGATAGAAGTTTTTGGTTATGATATTAATGAATAAGCAGCTTTTAAAAAAACATCGTGATTTCGAAAAATACAAAAATTGAAAAGGATATATAAGCGACATCGTGGAGAAAAATAATCTACAATGCAAAAACTTGGAAGGAGTTGACTTGTATCTATCTAGAAGGCTAGAAAGAAATTCCTCCACAAATCCGAAATAATTAGTAAATCTGCAAGGATTAAAATATTAGGAGTGTTAACCGATATCCAGAATATAAATTCTTCCAAGGTAGTATTGGAAAATGAAATATTATTATTAATTCATCCGTATGGCCGTGGTAGAACCTGGTGTCACAGTTTTCAGATCGCGGTGGCGCGCTCTGACTTGACCTAATGATTTCCATCGCAATGATAGCCAGCACCAACGGCTTTAACGTGCCCTCGGACGAGTGACCGATCGCTGTTGTTGTAAAGTCAGCAGATAGCATGTAGCGTGTTGGCTTGTGATCAGGGCCGCATTTAATTTTCTTGGCAATGGCAGTAAAATCTGGCGATGCAACTTTTTATTGAAACGGTATAATTATAATATACGTCTAGGTAAGATTAAATTAAAATTGCCGAATGACCGACCATCTATTCCTTGAACAATCTTAAATATCTTGTCGTTATAATAAGTGTTGTTGTCCACTAACGATGTAGGTAATCATGTTAAATTTTTTTCGAAAGTTTGCTAATTTGTTTTGTTAAAACTAATAGAACAGAATTTAAAAACAAATCTTATTTCCTTGATGAAACTGCCCTTGCAAACGGCCCTAATACTTTGTTAATCGCCTACCTGCAACGACCCTAACACTTGCAGAGTATCTTTAATTCAACCGCTTAACATTCGCTACTAAAAGCTTTGTCAAACTATACCATTAAACGGGTCACCCCGTTGGACCGGCACCAGCAACGTTTGACTATGCAACCGATATATAAGTATTAAATGAAAAAAGTATGGGAATGGACCAGCACCCAGAAGGTTAAACATAAATTATAACAATATTAACATGAAAATATTAGAAAAATGTGTGGAAATTCAGATAATACCAGTAGGCCTCATATACATGGCTTCACAATTCCGGATAACATACATTAAGCAAAATATTAAAGGTTTGGCGGAGGGGGGCTGACCTGTACCCTACATGGGCAAGAATTAACCTACACGCAAAAGGTTAAAATACAAATAAAATGTGGAGGAATTGTGTATAGAAGACTTGAAACACATTTTTCAAAGATTTCTGAGAAATTAAAAATCAACAAAAATGCCAGGGGATGCCTACCACACCACCACGTGTCAAGAATGTGTCACGCGACAACCGGGTGCGAGACCAAGGCTATACGAGAGCTCTGACCTTCCACCTTGCAGACCAAGCTTCTTCAAGGGGTGTAGAGCCTCACCATTATTATTAATGATTTCGAATTACAAGGTCAATTAGGAGTATTGAAAGAAAACCTTACAGAAACTGGCCGGTGACCAGAAAAAGCTATGTAAATTCCTCCACCAAATTACGTGTATCAACTAAAAATATTAAAATACAAACGTCCAGAAGGTCGACGACTGTAAATTCCTGTACAGTTTCGGAAAAACTGCTAATATAACATCAAATTAAGTATGCTAACGTGGAGGAATTGTTCTGCCCCCGGAAGGACCAATATAAATCCTCAAGACTTGGACTGCACTTTACACAACTATGAACCATATTAAAATAAAAATGAGGAGGAAGTGACCTATGCTCAAAAGGTCCAATAATTGGAAATCATCTGGATTTACAATTAATGTTAATCCTCGATGATTTCTGAAAAATTAGAATAAACTATGATTATAAAAAAAATAACCGAATGATCAATTACCAGCAACGATAGGAAAGGGTGACCTATATCAAGTAAAATGAATAGAAATTCCTTTACAATTTCCGAAAGGAAAAATACAAAAGGAAGTATTAAAAGAATTATCAACTACACTAAAAAAAATAAAATACGACCTGTAGTAGCATTTGCGACCGAACGACCAAAGAACACTTAATAGTTGGGAATGAAAAGTACTGCAAAAATATATGGGTCAGTTCAGGTTTTAGGAAATTGGAGAATTGGAACAAACACAGAGGTTAGGGAACTATACGAAGAACTGGATTTTGTTGCGTTCATCAGAATGTAACGCCTAATATGGCTCAGACATACATAGAGAATGAAACCACATAGACCACCCAGGAAGGCGATTGAAAAGAAGATCAGCGGACAGAAGGACCCAGAAAACGACAGCGGATCGACCTGGAAGAAGATGGAGGAGGGACGCAAATAATAGATCAAAATGGAAGCAAAAAGTAGCAGAAGTCAAGGCCCTGTATTGATCGTAGCGCACAACGAGAAATAGAGACAAAAACTGAAGGAATTGAGCATAAAAAAAATGTAAAAAGTTATACTGTAATCTAACACAAGTTTTTTTTTAAATAACAAGTTTAAATGTCAAGTTTTTTATAGGTCCGGTAACATAAAATACATTGAAAAATTGGTCACAGTTTCATAAATATGGCATAGAGCTGATAAAGATTTATGCTCGTAGAATTACAAAAAATATATGTTAAAGCGTGGACGAATTGACTCGCATCCATTTCAATCTAGTATAATTAAGAACAAATTTAGATCAATTTACGAAAACCTAATGGAATTTGTCAATTTTTGAACTACTTTAATTTCAGTGTGGAAAGTAGGTCAGTTCGTTTATATATATTTATGTCGTTACGTCTAGATACAAAAAATGAATTAGTCTGTAGAAGCCGGTTTTCCTAGTTTAGAGCGGCAACTACGTACGTTGAAAAACCGTGGAGGAATAGATCCATGCCCTAAAGGCTCTTTGCAATTGCACCAAATATTTGTAATAAAAAATCCCGAATGTATGAATGGTAACCTTGACACCGCTAGGTAAAAGAGGAATTGATAAAGAAAGAATGAAAAATAGGAGTAAAGCGGGAAAATGAACTCAAGGTTTTATAAAACTTTTTTTAACGGTAAGTAATTTACATAAACATTTTGTAATCATTGTGTGGTTTTATTTCGATATTTTTCCACAACAAGGCGTCCTTGCGGCGCCAAAAGAATAAAGAAGCATATATTTGCTTTATCATGCAAATGAGCTATTAACAAAGTTTACACCGTTTATTGTGCGCTTACGACCACATAGCAAGTACATACATAACAACAGCAGTAATAAGCATAATACACGGTTGCTCGGAGGAAATCGTACCACACGCAGCGAATTATCGCACAAAAATAGCAACTATTTTGATAATCGTGTACGGTTTCTAATCGCAGAGTTGATTTCGGACTAACCTTGTCGCCGATGACGCTTCTCCGATTACATTTAATTGTCAACCGTTTTTTTTTATTGGCTCGCTACTAGTAATTGTCGTTGTTGAAAAGGTTAGTAGGCCTTGTAGAATGGATGGTTATTAAATGATTGCTATATTTTGGAGTTTTATGTGTCCTCGGTTGGATTACACATTGTATTATTTAGATTTTTCAGAGATACGTTGCTTACGAACCAGCATGTATATGTGTATATGCAAATGAGGCATTTTCCCATGTATTTTTAATTCCCTCTGCTGCATACACCTACCGTCTGTTTTATTATATCAACAGAATTATCGTTTTTTACCACCAGGAATCCAAAACATATCTATTGTGGCTATGGCTATATGCGTACCTACAAGGCGTTGTGATTTCAGTGCTCACACACCATTGGTATCTCTTGAAAGCCGCAAAAGCTACGAAGTCGGTTAAACTCAGACAATTTAATGCTGAACAACAGTCGAAAAAAGAGGAAGTTTGACGTGTCATTTTGTAACTAAATAAAAAAATAATTATCATACGTTTCGTTTTTTTTTTCAGTCATCAGCAGGTTCATTTTTTCCTATATCCTATAGCTGCCATGACATCTATGAAACAAGTGCAAATCAAATTATGGCAAGGCGTGACCAATAGGAAATGTGTCGTATTTAGTTTTTTTTTAAATACTTTTCGATATTCTTTTGTTTAGTAGGTACTCATACTTTTTAACATTTCATTATGTGGAAATCTAGCATAAATACTACAAGGTATGTGCACGATCGTGTCCCAATATCTATTACCCGGAAAATGAAATTAATCGACTATTTTAAGGAATAAATTACAACAAATATTCGAAATGAGTTCCATGTTTGTGAGTATACAAGTTAATCCAATTATTTAGGCTAAACACATATCTCTTCTTCAAATAGACGAACAACCATTTAAACGGTTTGGGTTTAATCGTTGTGTTATTTGCGTAAGCTCGGTCTTTGAGAGCATCCGCAATAATCCAGCGGTATGTGGTCTGGAGACCTCGCTGGCCATGCTATGTTTCCATTATTACCAAACTGTTTTACAACAAATGCAAGGTGGAAAAACTCTGTGACATCTCTAATATTGTAGGGTGGAGTATCTATCTTGTCCGAATCACACATGAAGTAATAGAATGAAAGTGCGTAGAAGCTGTTCTTCCAAATCTCGCCCTTTGGTTTGATTTACATTTGGTACATGGATATCGTTGTCAAAATGTGTTAGACAAGTTATCGTAAATAATAACTCACCGAAATAATGAACCTTTTGGCACAAATTCGGAACAGGTTGTACGAAAAATTCAAACTTGGCAAAATTTGTTCCTCGCTCGAAACGAATTCAGAAGCATTTACAATTTCCCGTAGCGATGCTCACTAAAATTTATCCTTTTCAGCAATCGAGTCTCACAAAGCCGTTCCGTTTTGGAAAATGTTCCACCTGTTCCAATCAATAACCGCGTCACCCTATCCAGGGTCATTCACATAAGCTAATGAGCCTACATATAGGGTGGACCACCTTAGTTGTCCGCCGTTAAAAGTGATTTACGCAACCCAACATACATTTGCATGACAACCAATAGCACAGTTACTTTAATTTAATTGATGAATGTGCCTACTTATAACAATACTTGTCGATTTACATAAGCATTCTTCGATTACACTAAGATATTTTAAAATCACGAAAAAAAAAAAGATTTGTTGCTTATTTTTGGTGAATATCGCGGAAGTGCGACTGCCGCCCGCAATTTAATATCAGCAGCTATCCAACTAGAAGACCACCGTCTGAAACATAATTTAGCTACCTTGAAGGTTCTTTAAGAAATAAAAACAAATTTGTTAATTCCAGAAGATGTAGGCCCAGAACGATTAAGAAGCATGGAATATGAACTGGTAGTGAATGAGAATCCCCAACTAAGTCCGAGAAATCTAAGCACAAACGTGGGTATTAATTAGTAGAACTTCCGTTAAAAGAATTCTAAAACCAAACGAACTGCATAAAAATTACCCTGGGGACGATTATAATTTCGCAATTTCTTTCAAATCCATCTTTTCTGAATTGTGTATTGTTTAGGGAAAATTCTTAAACAATAGTCAAGTGAACAGGCATCTTCTTCGAGTGCTTTATCTTTTAAGAGATGTAGCGATCTTCTTTCCCATGCCTGCGTAGCGCGTTTACAGTTCCAAAGACATAGAGGACCTACAGTTTAACGTGGGCTCGGAACCACGGAAAGTGTAAACACTTCTACTCCAAACAAGATCTAGTAGGCAGAATACCTCGCTGAGAATTGAACCCAGGGCCTTCAACGTAGAAGTCTAACAACCTTACCTCTAGCCCACGGCCGCACAAAGGCATAAATTACGCTATTACGTAAAAGAGAATCCGCGCTGGATACCTGTTATTCATTTTCAAAGAGTTTTTTTTTTTCTATAAATGGTGTGGCATGGTAGCTAACCATATTATTGGACCACGCTTCTTCATTGAAAATTTAACTGGACAACGCTACTTGGATTTCCCGAAGAAAATGTTTTCCCGGTTGCTGTAATAGAACTAAATGTACAACAAAAACTAAACCAACACGATGGCTATTCTGCTCACTATAGTTGTACTATTAGGAAATACTTAAATAAATAATTTGGAAGAAATTGGATTGGAAGAGGAGCTGTGCATCCATGGCCACCGAGAAACTGCAATTTCACAGAAATGGTACACCGAACTTTGGTAACAAACGAGCATTTAATTGCAAAATAGAATAATCGAGACATTACTTAGACCTGTCACGCTTGCTCGAGTCCAAAGATTTAAAATTGGCAAAGGCGTGTAAGTAGATGGAGGCAATTTTAAACATTTATTGAACCTGATACAACTTTGCTGTTATTTCTTATTTTTCGCCTGTGTATTTTTACTGTAGTATGGATGCACTGATGCATGCGTTTCATGTTAAATATGAATATAGCTAGGTCACTAATAACAATTAAAAAAACTACTTTCCACATCCGTGTTGTCAATATTTACTTTCAATCTTGGTAGGTACAGTATGAAGTTGCGTAACGAAACCATTCAAATTTATGTGTACAATGTATTTTTACTAACAGTATAGACTATCTTTTATACCAATTAACAAACTTTTAAATAACGTTATTAATTACTAATTACTAATTGCTAAGTATTCCAAGAACTAAAGTCTTATAACATCGACATTGCAGTTTTAACCGAGACCAAAAGAAAGGGACAAGGAAATGAAATAAAAGGCGGCTATGTCCATTTATATAGTGGTGTCCAAAAACACAGAAGGGCAAAAGCTGGAGTCTCTATAACTGTCAGAAGAAAATGTGTAAAGCATATAAAAAAAAACTGAACAGCCATAAATAAAAGGATAACTACAGTAGAATTAAAATTGTCGGGACGTCTTATTTATATAGTAGGTGTGTACGCCCCAAGTGATGATGCCAACATAGAATTAAAAGAAGAATTCTTTTAACAACTGCAGGAATTATTAAGTAGTCTCGGCAATAGAAACGAAGTAATGGTCTTAGGTGATTTAAATGGACGTGTTGGAAAGAAAGTAGACGATTTGGTAATAGGCCAATATGGAGAGGAACCAATAAATGACAACGGTACACGGTTAATAGAATTTTATGAGAGCCACTTGTGGATCGGATCATTATCTTCTGGAGACTATCATATCACTAACACCTAAATGTGAACAGACACCAGGCAGGGAAAATCAAAAAACCACCAAAACCAAATTTCCTAAATGTAATTTGAATAATTTCTTAAACGAGTCCAACGGATTCTTATATAAGCCGAGGTTGGCAGAAAAAATGAAAAATGACAGACGGATCCCCAGAGGACATGTACAATACCTTAAAAAGGTACACATCAATCAGGAAAAGAAGGCCTAGGAGAAGTTGAACACACGAAGTTGAAAATTTATTGGTGGGGCGAAGAAGTTGAAGAGCTCATCAAAGAAAAGAAACAACTATACTATAAATGGTTAAATATAAAAGATTTAGATGGCAGACACACATATAGAAGGTTGTGCTACCTGGTTAAGAAAGAAAGAAATAAATAAGATCAAAAATACTTATTTAGAAAGCTGGAAACAATATTACAAAGACCTATTGACGGAGAAAGGACCACCTTTTCAACATGTTGAATATAAATTGGAGAGAGTAGACGCAAAGTGTAACGAAATTTCAATAGAAGAGTTAAAAACTAAGCATTGGGCGGAATGAAGAATGTCTCCTGGACCTGGAGGTATACCTGTGGAGCTCCCTAAGCACTCCCCTGAAACTATACTCGAATGTCTAAGAAAAATTACTAACAAATGCTTAAATGGTGAAAGAGTACCAAATGACTGGAAAACCGCATTTATTAGCTCCATACACAAAAAAAAAGGCATTGAAGAAATTGTACAAACTACAGGGGCGTTAGTGTTACATCTTCCGTAGGTAGACTGTACGGTAGAATCTTACGTGAAAGAATTGAACAGCGGATGGAGAAAGTTGAACAAAGTGGCTTTAGACCAGGGTGACAACTTCTTCGTATTAAAAATGATTAGAAAAACAACGGCATATGGAATCCAACTTCACCTAGTCTTCATAGACCTGAAGAAGGCTTATGACAGCACACCCATAAATAAGTTGTGGGAATCAATGTCGGAAAACAAAATACACCCTCAATACACAACCGCATTAAAAATGTTGTACGAGCAAAATATCAGCTTAGTAAAAACTCAAGTCTGATTCTTTTGGGGTCAATAAAGGTCTCCGGCAAGGTTGCTGCCTCTCTCCCACGCCGTTTAAGCTATATATATTTAAACATCGCGTTAAAAGTATGGACAAAAAAAAACACGTAATATGGGAGTCAAAATTGGAAAAAAAAAACGTGTATACGTTATGATTCGCTGACGATCAGGTTGTTCTGGCTGAAGACTTTGAAGATGCAAACTATACGGCAGCTAGTGGAAAAGTATAAGAAATGGGGCCCGGAAATTAAGGTATATGGCAATTGAGGAAAACAGTCAACAAATGCAGACAGATACTGGAATAATAAAAGATGTTCAAGAATACAAATATTTAGGTGTAAAACTAACACAAAAGTGGAAAGGCGGGAAAGACATATTAGACAAACTAGGAAAAGGACGAGCTATAATAAGTAAACTAAATTCCTTGTTTTGGAGTAAGCAGCTCACTAAAGAAACCAAAACTCATGTTTAAATCGCTGAGAGAGCACTGTTATCTACGGTTCAGAAATTATGGGTTATCAATCAAGCTCTTAAACAAAGAATAAATACAGTAGAAAACAGTTACTGGAAGAGGTGCTGTGGTAAAACAATAATGGACCGAGTGAAAAATGATGTAATTAAACAAAGAATGAATGTGGAAATAACACTCTCGGACACAATAGAGAACAAACAACTGTGTTGGTATGGACATGTGCGAAGAATGAAAGAAGATACGTTACCTAACTCAGTTTGGAATTGGACACCAAACCGAAAACGAAAAAGAGGTAGGTCAAGAACATCTTGGACAAATGGAATAAAGAAAGACGAAATCTAAATGACGACCTATGGCAACATAAAGCCGAATGGCGTTTGGGATGCGACAGACGGCCGAGGGTGCTTGCAAAACACAACAAAGCAAACAACTGTTGTTAATAAATGTGTGGACAAAGGTGTTAGACATACATGTATTCAAATAACGTCAATTTTGACACAATTCGATATTTTTGTGATCTTTTTTACTTTTCTTGCATTCGTTTCTTTCTGTACCTTTTATAATTCGTTTTTTTCGTTCTGTGTTTCGTATTTTTGTGGTATGGCGAATTATAGTTTTGCCGAACAGCATGACATGATGTTCATGTATGGAGCTGCTTGGGGTAACGCACGCGAAGCTGCTCGCCTGTACCAAGAACATTTTCCGAATAGGAATCATCCATCGCACGAGGCATTTAGTGTAGTTTCACATCGGCTGCGGGAGAAAGATAGATTCATTGTCAACAGACACAACTGTGGAGCTACCAGAACAAGGCGAACGGTGGATTTTGAGGAAGAAGTTTTGGAGAGAGTGGCTGAAAATCCTTCTACTAGTTCAAGAGCCATAGCTCATCAAATGGGAGTGAACCATGTTTCAATATGGGAGGTACTGCATGAGCAGCAGCTACAGCCGTACCATCCACAGAAGGTACAAGCCATGGTTCAAGCAGATTTTCCCAGAAGGGTAGAATTTTGCCAGGAATTTTTGCGGCGGTGTATGGAAACAAATAGTAGATAGTAAATCGAGTTGCCTACATTTCTGCGCTTCTTAAATAATCTTTGAGAAACTCTATCCCTGAAAGGAAGCACTTTTGACCATACATTTATTAACAAAAAATGTTTGATTTTGTGTATACTTTAAGCCCTAGAAGTTTGTCCCTGCAATTCATTAACACCCTGTGTATGTATAATTGCTAATCACCACCATACACACAAACCACACATTATAAACTGTCAAAAAGTTCCCTAGCTAATATCATAATATGGTATGGAATACAATGTTGATAAAACACCGTAAAAAATATTTTATTTTATTGGTGTTAATCTCTCTGTATCATAATCAATTTTAGTAAAACTATTAACTACTACAGTACAACATCAACTTGCCAGAGAGTAACTATGATTCATTTATATACCTACTATGAAGAATTCAGTCTCAGTTTTTATGCTATAAGTATGTATGATGGGTTGCGTCTATCACTGCCTGTATATGTTTTTAAGCAACCCATTTTACAAGTCATACCTCGCCTGAAATTACGTTTCAATTTTTATACATTAGGAATCATAAGCACTTCTGTAATAAATGACAAATATTTCTTGAAATATTGGTAGATCGTTTGTGGTTAAATATAATACGAATTAAAATGTGTAACAACAACGAGAGAGTGATGTGCTTGGAATTTGCGTTCACGATAAACTCGCGCAGCCATTGATGTGTTGCTTTACTACGCTATTCACCCTAAAATAAAAACGTATCTGCCCTCTGATCTCGTTGTTACGCATTTTAATTCGTATGACACTTAACCACAAACAATTTATCAATGTTTTAAAAAACATGTGGGATTACAATTAAGACGAGCTGTGATTAGTTAAATGCATATATGTAGGTTCATTGTCTCACGTGAATTAACATGCATATTTTTGAAATTTTACTTATTAGCCACCTGATTGGACGATTGAATAGAATAAGAGAGGGCCCGGATTCGAAAATGAGGTTTCGAGAGATTTTAGGACAGCGGCGTTTTCCGTTATGCCAAATATTTTGACAGTTATTCACACGTTAAGTCGCTAATTTCCATATGCCGGATACGCTGACAATTCCGTTGGCTTTTAGGTAGATTAAGCATTTGCGTGAAACATCATAATTGAAATTTGCATGCCTATATTCAAATTTCTCCGTGTAGGCCGGCCGCGTAAGGACTTGCAACGTGACCGGTGCGAAACTTTTTGTTTTGTGCGGCAATGTTGCACCCAACGCGGTACATTTGTTTAGGAAAAATCACTTTTTGAGTTCTCATTCAGCAGATTTTTCGTGTTAGATCGCCTCAAGTAAACGCTTATAAATTATTTCTCAATGGGATCCTAAAGCGATCTGGCAACCAGAAATTATATGTAACTTTTTACATCTACGCACATTATATTCGTTTCCCTGTCCGCCAAGGGGTTTACGGCCGTCTAAACGCTAGGAAGCGAACTATAGCCAATGTAAAAGACAATACGTATTATGTACTGTAAAGTAGATTTGAATTGTTATATTTGTAAGAGAATCAGATTAATCTTGAGATTGGGGTTGCGTGCATCATGTTATTGAAGGATGGTTGTTTGTTCTTCTTTTTATGTGTGTAGGCCAATGGTCTACCTACAACAGAGTAGGTTCTGTGAGCCCTCTTTGCACGTATTGTTTGTAATAAGAAAAAGTATCACTAAATTAATTCCACGTATGTCGTAAAATAGATTCATTTTACCGTATTTTTCGCACTACTTTTGGCAATTTTTTATCCCAAGTTCTTATGATTTTTGTGATACATTTTTTGCCAAATTTCAATCTTGGATATGTTGTCTATTAGTTAACAAAACTTGCAAGAGAAAAAATATTAATATAAATACGGCGACAGTAGAAACCGCTAATTTTAGCTTATTTTGAGTCACTTTGGTAGCCCCTTAATAAACTTAAACGGCGGAGAATTGTCCCATACTTTCTATGGCGCTACTAAGTTATGTACACCATTTTTCAAACATAAATAGAAATCAGAAAATGATTAAAGAACAAAATCAAGTAGATATGAATACCACAAATTTCATAAATAGGCCGCAGTTTAAGCAATTTAAGTTGATATATTACCAAGACGAAAGTAGCGTAACGGTTTGATTCCGCTAAAAGGAAAGCAGAGGAAATATACAGGGTATTGGTAATAAAGACTAGTAATTACTCCTTAACTGTAAAAGATACCTGTATGAAAATGATACTGTCTGAGGAAAGAGTTATGGTGGACGTCGCGGCATTATTCATTTTTTTTTCATAAACCATTTTTTGAAAAATTGGCGGTTTATAGGAAATTCTGAGCAGGGCGGCTATTTATATGGGAGGGGGGGCTTGTGTTCCATCAATTACTTCACAAAACAATGAGTATAACCGTTGATTGAAATATTTAATATTTCAATCAACGGTATAACGTAAAACTTCTCATATTAGAAAGCGTAGAATCGATATAATAATGAAACTTGAATACATACAAGTTGGGTTAGAATGAATCGTTGCAGAAACATAAAACAGCAACCAGATTTCTTCAAGAGTAAGGTAATAGTTTAGAAATAAGATTTTGAAAGTCAATTTTTATGGTTGCTGGATATACAAGATGGTAATGAATTGCAGGGACAAACTTCTAGGACCTACAGTATACATGAAAACAAACATTTATTGTTAACAAACGTATGGTCAAGTGTTTCCTTTCAGGGATAGAACTTCTCAAAGATTCTTCTTTAGGCGCTTCTTAAAGGATCTTTGCGAAGCTCTATTCCTGAACGGAAACACTTTTGACCATACATTTATTAACAAAAAATGTTTGTTTTCATGTATACTTTAAGCCGTAGAAGTTTGTCCCTGCAATTCACTAACACCCTGTATACTAACAACTATAGATTTGACCGGTATGATAAAGTTAGGATAGAATAGGATCGCATCGTTGAAAATAAAATAGCAGACAAATTTCTTTAAAACCAAGATATGTACTAAATCTTATTCTTAAAGAAATTTGCCCGCTATTTTATTTTTAACGATGCGATTCTATTCCTAACCGAACTTTATCATACCCTTCAAATCTATAGCTGTTAGTATACGAGTATATCCCGCAACCAAAAGAATTTACTTTCGATACCTTATTTCTAAACTATTGAGAAAGAAATCTGGTAGCTATTTTGTTTCTGCAACAACTCATTCTAACCCAACCTATATTTTTTCAAGTGTCATTATTGCAATCTAATTATTGTTTCACATTAACAGGCATTCAAACCATCATTTTTACGATATCTAAATCCTAATCTAACTGTACTATTTCCATTTCTCACGTTAGAATATAGCTATCAACCGTATTTAATTTTGATTTTACTGATTCAATTTTACTGTCGTTAATTGCGGTTGTCAATGCGTGATGCCCACCATATCACCACGTGTCATAGATTTGCCACACGACAACCGGGTGTGAGAGCAAGTTACGGGAGGTCTGACCTTTCTTCTTGCAGGCCAAACTCCTTCATGGAGTTTAGAGCCTCACCATTGTAACATCTTTATTCTAATATACAGGGTGTCAAAATACTCTCAGCTGTGTAATAAACGTGTGAACCGCTTGAGCTACAATTACGAAATTTAGCACATCAAAGGCACTTTTCATGCTAAAATCGATTTCGTAATCAAACTTGTAATAACTTCCTCCAAAGAGCCCCAAACAGAGGTTACGGTAAATTCTGTCATTTATTTGTGGGAGTGGTTTCGTCACATTAGACGGTCTAGTAAACATGTGTCACAAAAAATGATAGAATTTAGTGGGGCTTCCGCCCGTTCGGGGCTCTTTGGAGTAAGTTATTGCAAGTTTGCTTACGGAATCGGTTTTAGCATCAAAGTTTATTCTACGTTCCATCTTTCGTAATTCTAGTTCAAACGATTTACAAGTTATACCAAAAAAAAAAAACATATCCTCCGTGATGTACCTTTGAAAAACTGTATCTCTCTTAGAAAGCATCTTTTGACCCATGTTCAAGTTTTTTGTTTATTTTGACGAAAAAATCAGCACCCGAAGTATTTTGGTACTTTCTACAAACACCCTGTATTGGATATTCGTTTAAGATAGATTATTCTATTCTAACGCTTTACGTTGGCTACATCCAGCTATCATTATTTTTATAACGACGATATTCTCTTACAACTTCCGCGATTTCATTTTACGCCGGCGTTGTAAATCGAAATATAATCAGCTAGAAAAAAAACTACATATTAAAATGTAGATGTTTCGTTTACTAGTATTTTCAACAAAGAATCTATCGAAAATATTATAATTGACCTTTTATATTTTACCTACTTTTTACTTTCCCATCCCTTATAGGTATAGGGTAAGTATTGAATTCATGAAAATTTTCGAAATCGAGATTTTAACGGAAATATCCGTTTTGGGTCTCTAGGAACCCAAAAAAGTGGTTTTTAAAAAATGTCTGTCTGTGGGTGGGTATGTACGTATGTACGTACGTATGTACGTATGTGACGCTCCTACCAGCCGAAAGTATTGCTCCGATTTT
>JABXWE010011298.1:0-41332 GCA_014611495.1 Limonius californicus | reverse complement strand
TTCCGACCTGTTAGACTCGTACTTGCAACTGGTTCTCTATTGCGGCAGTAGAAAAAATTATTTTTTCTACTGCCGCAATGGAAAACCAGTATAAGGAGGTAAGTAGCGGCAGTAGAAAAAATGTTGTACACACTACGGGAGTAAAGTGATTTGCAGTCTCGGCGTGGTTGTGGTCTCGGCTTCGCCTCGACCACAATTGCCACACCTCGCCTGCAAACTATCACTTTCCTCCCTAAGGATGTAAATAACTATTTCACACTCTACTCAGGAAACTGTTTTAAAAATATTACTAAAAACGCATTTTCTGATAATTGAAAGATTGGGCGTTTCATTTAAAAATCAATCAGGCGAACATAGAAATATACAAATACATAGATCATTATAATGTAATAAAAAATTGAGAAAGCAAACAGAGCAATCTATAAATTGAAAACATACAGTACATAAAAAGGGAGAAATATCAGGGGTAGGAGATACTACAACAATCTACAGGTGTTTTAATTAAATCACAGAACACTGGGAGGAATACAAATATATACAAGGTATAAAAAAGTTCTCGGCAAAAAAATATTATTTTGTTAATTACGTATCTTACATTTCCACATTAATTATTTATTACTTTTGAAAGTAACTATGTATGTATGTAGTGTGACCGTAGCCCACGGGTTCAACTACTTTTTAATAAATAGGCCAAATAACCCAGTGGTAGAATTTATTACCAGACTTGTCAAATAATTTAATTGTGACTTTTGTTAATAAAAAATGGGAATCAACTTTGTTTTTTGCATATTTTTATCTAGAATTTCAGTATCCCTCCTTCTCACTTTTCAGTTGTCAGACTGGTTTGTTGTAGTAGCCCTTTCTTCTCTATTCGAGGCCTTTCTTTTCGTTTCTTGCTAGTTTCTACTTCCTGTATCTTCCACTATTTGATTTATATATTACAAAGAATGTCTTCCTCTTGGGTTTGTTCCTTCTATGAATGTTTTTCGTACGCACATATGTATTAAGCGTGCATTAACTTAATATTTTTATTTGTTTATTTTAGATGTGGATACTCATGAACCCGATGAAAAATCGCTTATTACCTACATCTCATCTCTGCATGAAGTATTCCCTGAACCTCCAGCAATTCATCCATTGTATGATCAAGCTTCTCAACAACGCACACAAGAATACCGTGAATTGGCTTCCTCACTCCATATGTGGATACGTGAAAAGTACAGTTTAATGCAGGTATGTTTGAATGTAGTGCTGCTTGCTTTCTCTACACACCGTTTTTCTTGTTTCAATTTTAAAACACAAGATGGCTTTACGAAAGGTAGGTACATACATGATCCACGTGCACACAAATGCTTGACAAGCCCTCCTGTAAATTTTATTTAATGTGTAACCTTAAAAAACAGGACCGATCATTCCCACCAACACTGATTGAAATGAAGAAGCTGGCAGCAGAATCATCAAGATTTCGCACCGATGAAATTCCACCTCGTCAAAGAGATAAGCAGTATCTTACTCAAATGTTCCGTGATTTAGAAAAATACTTCAAATCTGTCGGGGAAATTGATATTGAACCAGAGCTCCACATTGACACAATTGAGAAGAATTGGAGTCGCTTAACGGTTGCTTATCAGGAAAGAGATAGACAAATTTTGGAAGAACTTAAGCGTTTAGAGCGACTTCAGCGTTTAGCTGAGAAAGTTCATAGGTTAGTTACAGCAATTATAATGGAAAACTAATATAGTTGATATTAAAAAACTATTGATAGGTTTAATTTATTTTATAGGTTTTATTTTATTTTTAATTGTTAGATTAGTTCTGGTTAAGTTTCAATTAATATTCAGGACTTTTGGGTTATTCACTGTGAAGATTTAGTTTTGAGGTATAGGACTTGATCATGTCTAAAGCTTGTTTTACATTATACTTTTTTCGGCTAGAAACTTTGACTAGTTTCATTACTAGATGGACCTGTAAAAACTTGAATAATGTAGATCAGAAAAAATGCATCCAAGTTTTCATACTAGAACCAGCTTAACTTTTTTTCAAAACTAGTTCTGGACCAATTTTTTGTTCAAGTTTTGACACTACACCTGCGCAGTAGAGCTAATTTTGATACTACCAACCTCTATCGGTAAAGTCGAACTTAACGGAACCTAACCTAAAAAAGTGGTATGTTGTTTATATTGTTATAGCGTGTGAAAGATTTATTCTTTACCAGTATTTTGATTTGTTAAGTATTATGGCACAACAGGCTGTGAAAAAGTGGAGACACGAAGCTACAAAGGCAAAGTTCAGTAGTCACAAATGAACAAGCCCCTAAATTTAAATCATCACGTCGCAGCAACCAATGTTGATTCCCTATTCTGGATTTCTGATTTGTCTTTTTATAGAGATCATAGATTTTCTTAAAGTTTAGAATTCCTCTCAATTTTACTCGTTTTTTTTTGTAGCAAAATTCATTTTGTACACACTTAACCTCAATTGATAGAAATCATACAAATTGATATATTTATTTTGAAAGTTGGCAATTACAAATTAGGATAATCTTGGCGCTTGCGCACAAAAAACTAATGCGCTCGATTTTTATCATGGTCAAGTTGAACCAAATCTAGTATTGGATGTAGTACTTAAATCTATTCAAAGTTTCTAGACAAAAAAAGTATAATGTAAAACAAGCTTAATAAAACCTTTGTAAAAATTGACTATGCTAATTATTTTAGAGCAAAATGATAGGGAATTTGTTTATTAGAAACCACATCTAATGCATAATTTACTTGTTCAAATATTGGAACCAGCTTCCAAGAAGAAAATAAAATTTTAATTAAAAAGGTACAAAATAAATGGTTACATAGTCACTATCAATTTCATCACTTGTAAACGGCATTTCTTAATTTAAAGAAAATTTGTAAAATTTAAAAAAGTAAAGCATGCATTAGTGCAGTTATTAATGCTGAACGAATTATTTCCTTACTATTTTGTTCTAAAACCATCAATATTTATATCAGTTTGATATTATAAGGAAAGCCTTCTATTTTAAATTTGGATCAATTTGGATTTGTATACATTTATGAAATTGAAATTTGGTATACATTAAGAAATAAACAGATAACTCCATTAACAATTTCAAATTGCAGGGAAATAAAACAAACAGATGCAGGACTGGACACAATAGAGCACCGCATTGAAGAAGAATCCCGACGAATAGATAGATTGCATCCCCTAGATGCAAAGAAAATAGCTGATCAAATTGAATCAGATCTTGCCATAACTGAAACGAATATTCAGTCACTCATGTCAGATGTACATACCCTTCTAAACGGTAGATACCCTCAGGCTCCTGAGTTAGATAAACGAGTTAAAAAATTACACGAACGATGGGTGCAGCTCAGAAGACTGTTGCATCACAAGATTGTGGGACCCTTGGCCAATATGAGTTTCCCTGTAGAAGAAAGAACCGTTACCAAGCACATCCGTACTGTTCAGGAGACTCGCAATGTAGATACTAATCCACATTTCCGTGCTGTACAAGAGGCTGTTGAATGGTGCAAGAATAAATTGGTAAGTATTCAGAAAAACCTATTTGAAACAACTATTTGAAACAACTATTCAACATTTTTGGCTGCTTTCAGAAACAACTCCAAGAAGCTGATTATGGAACTGATTTACCGTCCGTCCAAGCTGAGCGTGAAATTCACCAACGTGAACATAAGCACGTTGATCAATTCCATTCCAAAGTAGATATATGTGTTAAAGCACGTCAGTACTTCTCTGGAGAAGAACTCACCTTGTACAACCAGCATCTCAGTCAGCTGCAGAAAATTTATGCAGAACTGTCGACATTCTCAAATAACCGACTTAGTGACCTCGATAGTTTATTAGATTTCATACAGTCTGCCACTAATGAATTGCAGTGGCTCAATGATAAGGAAGAAATTGAAGTTACTCGGGACTGGTCCGACAAAAATATGAATTTGCAAGCTGTTGAAAAGTATTATGAGGTGAGAATATTGATGGGTGCAAAACAGATTTTAATAAAAATAATATTCTGAAATTTAAGTGATGAGTTACATCTTGTTAATAAAAAAATTTAATTATTGTTTTATATACAGATTGTTTATAGGAAAACTTTAGAAGCTCTAACTTTTTATTCGAGTAGTTTCTAGAGCCGAAGTCAGTGTTATAATATTGCAAACAAAAGAATGTTGCATTGTTGAATTAAATCTATTTTTAATATTAACATTTTACATTTTTCTCTATAATGTGTTAAATAATATAAAAAAAAGGGAAATATCCAAGTTATAATATGTTTAAACTTATACGTTTATTACAGTGCCTTCAAGAATAAATTTCTTCTAATTAATTAGGTTACAATAGTGTTAAAGCAGACACTGATAGGAAAATTAGAGTTCAAGAAATCCTAAAATTTCGGCACTGGTCAAGAATACGGGTCCCAAACCATGTTCTAATTTATGTTCTAATTAGCTAATGTAAACATTTGCTAACCTAACCTGACCTAACCTAACCTAACCTAACCTAACCTAATCTAATCTAACCTAACCTAACCTAACCTAATCTAACCTAACCTTGACCAGTACCAGGTTAGGTTAGGTTACATTAGGTTAGGTTAGGTTAGGTTAGCTTAGCTTAGCTTAGCAAATGTTTACATTATCTAATTAGAACATAAATTAGAACATGGTTTGGGACCCATATTTTTGACCAATACCAAAATTTCATATAATTACAAAAAAATTTTAAATTATGTCTGATATTTTGACTACAATCTTCTGCTCTTTTTATATAACACTTCTTTGCTTACTGTTATTATATTTAGAAACTCCAATAAATGGAAAAACAAAAATAAAATAGGTATTTCTAATTTTGTTGATTCAGAGCTCATGTAAAATTGTTGGTCCTCGACATCTTGAACTCTTTAAAAAGCACAGGATATAGGCATACAAAAAAGATTTCTATATCAATAATGAAATAAGCACTTGAAGAAGAAAATATGGCTTACATGTGTCATGTACATACAAAATCAGAATGCAAAAATATATAAATATGCAGGATGGCATAGGAAGTTAGAAACGGATGTAACTCAACAATAGTAAATTATTTTGTTGGTATTCAGCTAAACCATCCAAATCTGCAGTAAAAACACTATAATTTTTCTGATTTAACGAAATTAGTAACTATTCAAATTAAAAAGTTAGTTGGTTTGTAGTTTCTGTGAACAGACTGTACGAATGAGTAATTTATTGAAAAGTCTAACCACTTTTTTCAGAACAGTTAAAAAAACAACTGTTTTGTAAGAGAGCAGGAATATCTGGCAACAATATTTTAAATATTTGAGTTTAGTGCCAACAAAATTCAGTCAGTGCTATAGGAATATTCATGTTTTGAGATTTCATACACTTCCTTCCAATACATCATTATGGTTGTATGTAATACAGTCTTTAGGTTTTTTATATCTATTTTTTACATTGTTTATGCAGCGAAATTATGGATCAGGTCTTGAGGTAATTTTCAAAATTGTCTGTGCACTTCTGTTATTGGCATTTCTGGCACAATCTTCTTAGCAATGTATTCCGTAAATGTTGTTTTATTGTTATTATTTATTACTAATTTAGTTTAAATCATTTTGCTTAAATGCTTGCTTTGCAACTCCTACTAAAAACAAATTTATAAAAATTGTCAAAGTTTAGTAATTGTTATAGTATAATTGTTTTAAATGTTTGAATTGTTTGAAATTCAAGCAATCACTTTGTACATTTTACTATTTAAATCGTTCGAACTTCCTTGACAATAGTAATGACTTACTTAACAGTCTTTAAGCAACCATTAGAAACATTACATTATTAATTATATATTTCTCAGAATCTGATGAGTGAATTGGAGAAACGTGAAATCCAATTTGGTGCAGTTCAAGACCGAGGGGAAGCTCTAGTTTTGCAGAACCATCCAGCAAGCAAAGCAATTGAAGCACACATGGCTGCCATGCAAGCGCAATGGGCTTGGCTTTTACAGTTAACTCACTGTTTGGAAGAACATCTTCGACACGCACAGAATTATCAAACTTTCTTCCAGGATATTGAAACAGCCGAACAGTGGCTTAAAGAGTATGTGAACGGTTCTAAAGATGAATATTTGTTTATATATCTATTTTTTATAGGAAAGATGAAATCATGAATTCTGAATTCAGTCAATCCGATTTCACTTTAGATATTGGAGAGAGACTCTTGCAGGGAATGCAAGCTTTGCGAGATGAGTTAAATTCTTTTGGAGATCGCATTCAAGAATTAACAGTTCGTGCTCAGGGAGTTGTGCCTCTTAAACAACGTAGACAGCCTGTTACTCGACCCCTTAGCGTTACTGCTATTTGTAATTATAAGCAGAATAATGTAAGAATTTAACTAGATTTTTGGTATTATATTTTTAATTTTAACTTTATGTTGCAGTTTGTAATTGAAAAGAATAAAGAATGCACTCTTACTGATAATTCAGGCCGAATTAAATGGAGAGTCCATAACGAAAAAGGGGTTGAAGCACAAGTACCTGGAGTCTGCTTTGTTATACCTCCACCTGATAAAGAAGCAATTGATGCTGCAGAACGCCTTCGGCGGCAATATGACCGGTCTATAGCCCTTTGGCAAAAGAAACAGTTACGTATGAGGCAAAATATGATCTTTGCCACCATTAAAGTAGTCAAAGGATGGGATTTGCCACAAGTATGTCATTTAAAAAAATTTTTCAAGTAAAATTTTATTTAACTATTTATTTATAGTTTATTGCCATTGGCGCTGAACAACGCAATGCCATCAGAAGAGCTCTTAATGAAGATGCTGATAAATTAATGGCTGAAGGTGATCCCTCTGATCCTCAATTAAGACGCCTGAGAAGAGAAATGGATGAAGTTAATAGACTGTTCGATGAATTTGAAAAACGTGCACGTGCTGAGGGTAAAATATCCAGCACATTTTGCAAAAATCAGACTAATTATTTTTTTTTCAGAGGAAAGCAAAAATCAAACCAGAATATTCAACAATCAAATATCATCACTCCAGCAAGCTTTGGATGAAGCAGAACGTATTATCAATCAGCGTGTTCTTTCACCTTTGCCAAGAGATATCGACACTCTCCAACATCTTGTTTTAGAACACAAAGAATTCGAATCTCGTCTTCAAAATCTGGAGCCAGAAATCGAGCAAGTAAAGGACACATTCAGAAGTATTACCTTGAAGACTCCACAACATAAAAAAGACCTAGAGAAGGTCCTGAACAAATGGAATTACATTTGGAATACCAGCAATTTGTATATTGAAAGATTGAAGTGTTGTGAAATTGTTTTGAATGCAATGGATGATGCATCACAAGTCATTTCAGAATTCGAAAACAAACTTGTATTGTTTGATGAACTGCCATCTACAGAAAAGGCTCTTGAAGCTGTCCACGATGATCTGCTTAAATTGCAATCGGCTGTCAGTCAACAACAAATTGCAATGGATCAGCTTAATGATGACTTTGATAACACTAAGAGGTTGACTGAGAAGTCTAGACCTAACCAGCGAGGTCCTCATTCTGATATAGAGAGATTAGAGAAAGACATACAGAAATTGAATACCAGATGGAATAATGTGTGTGGACAGTTAGCTGATAGACTAAGAGGCTGTGAACAGGCATACGGCTTGTTGAAAAATTATAATAAATCTAAAGAAAATGAAGATAGTTGGCTTGATGATTCTTATGGAAAACTGGAAGCGTTGCAGCCCATTAAGGATCGTGCTAAAGAACATTTAGAAGCAACCCGAGTAAGTAGTTAGTAGGTTAGGGTAATTGTGGGGAAGACTGTAAATTTTTATTACATCTCAGTTTCATTACGGAGATTTGGTTTAACTTATTAAAAATATATTTAGAAATAGGACAAATTTAAAAAATGTGAATTTGGTTATTGTCATGGTGTTTTTTTTTTGCAGAATCTTCTGAATAGTGTAACGGAGCGTGCTCCAGTGATCGAACAAGTCAACATTAATGGAGGTCGTTTTATTCGTGAAGGAAAGGTAAAAATGGCGTGTCAGAATTCATTATTCTATAGTTTGAGTAGGTTTTATGTAGGGATCTGAGTTAGGTTAGATTTTGTGGTGAAAGAAGTTGCTGTTTGTATGGGCATGCATGTATGGGTTTATTTGTCTTTTGTATATACATTTTCTTGTGTTAATTTTTTCTTCATGGCCCGGTCCTCCATTATGTTTTTTATGTATTAATATCTGGAATTAAGGTTATGTAGTTGGGGGTCGCTTAAACAGTAATATTTCCACTTTATTATGAAATTGCTTAATGATGGCTTCAAACAATAATTTTCATGATTATTATAAATTCGTAATCTACTAAAGAGATTTTTATTTACAAGTTCTAATGTACTTCTTACATCAATTAAATCAATTATACTATTTACTTATTATGTACTCTCTTTTATTTTAAAATTCCTTATACAATGCAATGTGGGTTGTGGAGGTGGTGGGTGATTTCATATCTAATTCTCATCTTTAAGCTTTCTTTTGTATACATTTTTCTTCAATAGCAAAGCTTCTTTACTCTTTAGGATTTCTTGTAATACTTCTTTGTGTGCTTAAGTAGTTTTATCAAGTGGCTTTAAAATGTATTGCAAAGTTAGTCCAGTTTAGGTAACTTTGACATAGTTTTGCTAGCATTTAAGCACATGTACAGTTCAGTTAGCTTTTCAGATTTCTATTGCAGATAAAACTAAAAAGGTTACAAACCGTTTTATTTTTATCTAGTGATATTTTTATTAGGATCTAAAAATTGCCGAAAAGAATAATAGTTTACTGCTACAGCTAGTTTATATATTCCTAAAACTACACATGGTTATTTTAATTAGCATTAGTAGTTACTTACACCTCACATTACATAATTATTGGCGAGCACATATTTTACATTAGTATTCCACTCGTCACTGCTTCATGTAATGTAAACTGACCCAGCACTTACTGACTAACAACTGACCCCTAACCTTCTAACCCTAACACTAGATATGGAGCAAGGGCCTCCAGCGTTTCCGTGATGCACTTCTTGATGCACAACCTTCTTTGGATGTTAATGCCGCCTTCCGGGCTAACCGCTCTGGGTCGCCTAGTGGAGCAGATATAGTTGCTCGACAACTGGATGAGTTCAATGCACGATACCAGTATCTGATAGATGCACTGTATGGAAGATTGCAAGAAATTGCTGCCAAGTGTCCTGGTGATATAGTCACATTGGTGAGTAATTTTTTTATTTTGACGTTCTTATTTAACTGAGCATGTTTTTTGGCAATTGTTGTAGAGTTTAAATATTGTTTTCCGTAAATTTAAATATAAACTTCAAGAATGCTAAGAAAATTTAAAATTATTATTGGTAATACATTTGGGACTACTTCATAATTTTATGACATAATTGTAGATAGAAAGTTTATTAACCCTTCAACGCCGGAATTTTTTTTTTTTTGGAAATTGGAATTTGAAGTAAATTATTTTGATAATAGGTACAAAATCAACATCGTCAAGCAAAAATTTTATGTTTATCATATGCAGATTTAGCAAAAAATACTGTTGCCATATGGCAACGCTAGGCGCCCGCACTACCATGTTTGGTTAAAAAAAAAAAACGACAAATCATAGCAATAATGTATTTAGTTGTTTATTTTGTATGGAAGGGAGCAAAACAATTGATGCAAAGCCCAAAGTCACATTTCTTGCACATTGTGCGGATAATAGACTTGCATCCCGGGCCGGCGCACCGCCTTTTTTTATTTTGTTAGGTGTTAACCACGAAATGGTCCATTCTATCGAACCTAATTGCTTCTGGAACCCTGCTGGATGAGTCCTTTGATGACGACGGCCTTCCTGGAGCTTTTGGAGGTACTCCGTATCTCTTCAAATAGGTTTGAACTATTTCCCTCCGAAACTCCAAATTCGTTTTTGAACCCCCGCACTTCTTGTTGATTTGCCAGGCATTGTTAATTGAAACATCCAAAATCCATGTGAACAAGCACCACCACCATTTCTTTCCTCGTATAGCAACCCTGTGTCGGGCTATGTTTTCATCCATGAGGTCGACTCCCCCCATAAAAGCATTATATTTGCCAATTATATTCGGTCTGGATACTGCGACAACTTTTTTTGCCGCCTAAGAATATCGACGGACGCTGCCTATCAGCTCGACACCATTGCAGGTTGAGGCGACACTAACAACGCCGTTATCCACCAAACGAACATAGATTATGCCATTCGTTCTATCGATTATGGACTTATAAAACCCCCGAGTTTTTTTTTCCATGACAACGGACAGTTTCGCGGAATCCGGTTTTCTCTCACGGTTCATGTGGCTTGACAACCTCTTTCCTTCAAATACTTCAATAACTTTTCTCCAGTGAATAGGTTATCAAACTGTAGTTTGTATGGAAGGGTCCCCTTGATTTGGAATAGTTCATCCAACATTGTCATCAAAGGTACGCTGGCTTTCCCAAATAGCTTCTCGTATTCCAAAGAACGACGAGGGTTGTTTCCTGTAAGATGAAAAATATTTATTTATAATACATCATTACTGTAGATTTTATTTATTATTACCTTGGTATTACTCAAAGTTTATCAAGTATCCTCCCGTTGAATTGAGGCACCACATTTTGTAGCCGATGCGAATCGGCTCCCCTCTAATGAATTGTTTGCAACTATGTCACCCGAAATACTTCACCATGCTTTCATCCTAGCAAAGACATTCTTCAGGAACAAAATGCTCCAAACATTTTTGTTTTATTTTGTCAAACAAAGGACGCAATTTCCAGATTTTGTCCGATAAATTGTCAGCACAATGAATAAATCTATTGATTTGAAGAAAACCATCACGTCGCATTGAGTTTGATACTAGGGGATTCTTCATGTCATTCTCTGAGTCCCAGAAAAACCTTTGTCCTGGAAGGGTGTTATATCCACTTAGTACTAAGATAGCCAAAAAACATTTCAATTCATTTTTGGACATTTTGGGATCAGTTTCATTTTTGAAAAGAGCGTTCAACCAAAATACGAGAAAACCCCATCGTCAAAAAATAATTCGAACAATTCAATAGGAGAGAGGTTCTCATATTTCGAATAATTGGGGGTTGGGAATGATGTATGCGTTGATTTAAAGTCCCCATGAATCCATTCAATTACTTCTTCTCTCATTTGAATTTTTGTTGATGCCAGTTTTGGAGTTCTCGAGGTCGATGCCACTGGTTCCGCATCAAATTCTTGAGAAGGCTCCTCTTCAAAACTGCCAATACGTTCATTATTGGACAATTTTACCTCAGTAAAAGCTCGAAGTTGTGACCCAGGTAAAAACGGCTGCGTCAGGTGGTTCAATGAAAATATCAGGCGGAACTGCATCGTCATAGGCCATTTGCAGGGCCTCTTCTAATGTAAAACCTCGCCTTGAGAACAGAAACAATTTTTGAATTATTCCGGTAGTGTGAGCGCCTAGTGTTGCCAAATGGCAACGTGCGTAAAAAGGCCAGTGTGGCCGAATCACCATTTATCAAAAACCAGTTTTATTACACGAAGTGTGCAGCAGTAGGTTTATGTTATATCACACGATAATTTAGATATAAAATAATTATAATACAAAAAAGATATACTTACTGAAATCGGGGCTCCACCATTATTTTCACGAAACTAAAACGCACCAATACAAAAACTATTTCCAAACAACACCAAATAAAATATTCGCTGCATAAACAAACTCCACGTGAAACAGATGTTCTAGACAATCTGTGGGCAGTGCCATCTAGGAGCCAAACCTTTAAGTACGTTGTAGGTGCCTGTTTGAAATTTATATAATGCTTTTACTTGAGTTCATTCAGAAGTACTATGAGGAAGTAATAAAATTGCAATAATAGTATAGAAGAATAAGTTATTAAATGGGAGGATTGCATTTCATCTTTTGTTTTTCTCAACAAAGATATGGGGGTTTTCATCTGTGGAGAATAATTTTTTCAATTGACATTGGAAGATATTATAGGTACGAGGGGAGTTTTTTATGTTATCTACCTAACTATGAAGAAAACAAGTTAAAGAACAAACAAAATTCTATTTTCCAACCTAAGGATCATTAACACTTACACATTTATTCCAACTTTTTCTACTAACGCTATGCCTTCGAAAACAAATCCTTTTAGTAACTCAGCAAAATACGACTCCACAGAGTTTTTCAAGTCCTCATTCGACAAAAAGTGACGCCCTTTCAAGTGTATTTTGAATTTTGGAAAGGATAATAGTCACAGGGGGCGAGGTCGGGACTCGACGGTGGATGTTGTAATTTCTCATAGCCGCATTCATCAATTGCGTCTTTAACAATTCGTGCTTTATGCACCCTGCAGTTATGCAGAAGCACAGTTTTCTGGGCAAAATTGTGAGGTTCTCGCATATAGCTGCTTTCAATTGATTATTGTTTCTTTGTAGACATTCCCTGTTATTGTAAACCCTTTTGGCATATACTCAACCCATAAAATCCCTTCAGCATCCCAGAAAACTGTGGCCATCACTTTTCCAGCTGAGAATTACATCTTTGCGGACTCTTGTATCGTAGGTGGGTCCCAGTTGTGTACCCAATTCACATTCCCAGTTACAATTTTAAAGAAGAAGTCCTCATCTTGGGGTAAAGCCGCCAAATATTCCCCTCAAATTTGTTGCCTATTCAATTTTTGTTCGGGAGTGAGCAACTAGGGAATCCACCGTGCTGACAGCTTGCTCATTCCCAAATCATCATGAAGGATTTTAACACATGTTTCTGATATACATACCTGCTCTTCTTGTAATATCTGAAACTGTCACTCGGGTATCAGTCAACACAAAATCTTCAACTTTATTTATGGCTTCCTGTGTTTGTACTTCAAGAGGTCTTCCGCATGTTGGGTCATCCTGAATGGGCTCCCTGCCGCATGTGAATTGCTTACACCAAAATTTAACTTGAAAATAGGACGGGCTATTTTCCCCATACACAGCCACCATCCTCTCGTGGATATTCTTTGGCTTATTGCCTTCTTTTGATAGAAAATTTATGACACTTCTGTGTTCAAGTTTTAAATCACTCATTTTTGCATCTCTAACTCTATACAGAAATGACAAATCTTAAGCGAGTTATATCAAACTCGGAGTATACACTCTAAAATGTCACAGAGACTTGACATAATAAAATTATCACGATAGCATTTTGTTTCCATAGATAACATAAAAAACTCCTTGAGTGGTAGGATGTGCTACCATCTTTTTTTTTAATTATTCGTGCAGTTAGTGGTAAGCAATAAACAATATAAAAGTAGTGGAATATGACCGATAATGTCAAGAAGTACTAGTTACGTCATACCTTTGTAGTGTTTCTGTAGATATTAGTTTGCTGTTTATTAATTTAACGTTTTGACTAGGAATATATAAAATAATGCTTTAATCTGAAGTAAAAACTGCATATTTTATCCATGAATCTGTATGAATATTTCCTGATGTTAATCTCGACTGAAATAAGCATTGCCTATAGTCAGGTGTCGTGTTATTTGAGATGGTGCGAAGTCCGCGGTAAAATAACCGGTTGAACTAAGATAAACGGCCACGTGCTCAAGAAACTAGTGACCAAAAACAAGTGTCGAATTAAATGTAGCTACTAAAGCGCAATAATTAAACCTATTTGCAGTTAACTAAAACTCATCATTTATTTATCAATATTTTACATGTTTATTCTCAATATTCTTAATATAAATCAAAGACAAGACAGCTTGAAGATTATTATTATATCTAATTTGCACGAGAAATTCAATTTTATTGTTAAATATTTGAATTTAAATAAGAGTTATTCAAATATTAAAATAACTATATTTCTACTGAAATACTAATAACTAAAAATGCAGTGTTAATTATGCATTTGAAATAATTTGAACACAAAGGTGAATCGGGTACAAAGTTTAAAATAGGTTAAACACAAACCGGAGTGACTCACATACAAACTAAATATCATTTTTTTATCATTACTAAATAACATCGACTAAAAGATTAAATTTCAATTAGTTTCATATTTTGCAGACAATTAAAAATGACTGAAATAGACATATATTATTGCATTTAATTAACATGGACCACTTGATTTTAATAAAACTGTTTAATCGCTATCGTCTTCATATTTCGCGTCTTCACTGTCCGATGAATCATCACCCAAATTAATTATTAAAGGTTCCACCTCGCCAACTATAATTTCACGATGCCACCAAGATTTTATATTTTTATGTCTTACACAATTTTTCCATTCATTTTCACCGCATTGATTTAAAGCTTTTTCCCACATTTTTATAACTTGCTCATCAGTAAAACCTTCGCGCCGGATATGTTTGTCGTAGTTGCGTTTATTATTGGCCCAAATTAATTCTATTGCGCCACCTGTTTTGGAACCACTGAACACTATAAGTGTCTTTTCGTTTCACAAGTTGCCGCAGTGCATTTCATAAACTTTAGAGCGGCAATCTGCAAGACTTGCTCTCGCTCTAATAGCCTATACGAACTAAGGAGCTAGAAAGAGAGCAATATACAAGTGTTGTGGTGGTTCGTACTGCGAAGGGCCACCCACCAAATAAGACGACACCTGACTATATTACAAAAGAAACAGTAAATTTCTGATTAATTTAAATTATGAACACACTGTATAAGATTGATCGTGTTAAGGTTGTAAATTCATTACAACAAAATACTGGTAGGTATTTCATAATAGAAGCTAATATTCTCAAGAAATAAGAACATTTGCTAATTATCGTCCCATATGGTTATTAATCAGTAATAGATCAACAACCCCCCTTATGGTGGAAGCCCTTGCCCAACAATGGGATGTTGTGCGGTAATAATAATATAATGGTTATTAATAATTTTATTTTAAAAATCATTAAATGTGAAAAAACTCGAGCAGTAGTATAAATACAAATCGATTTGTGCAACCTTGACCTTCAGGATTATACCAGAATCTTCATTTTATTGTAAGCTTATGGTTCTTTGTTGGATCACAATTGAATGCAGTTTTATAACCATTTGAAACAGATACAGTCTGTGATATGAGTCGCATAAGTTGATTGGATTTTTATACAAATATAAATAAAGTATGCATAAAAGAGTATTATATCATAACAATATTTGATATGGAAACCATTAGTGATGGTTTTAACTTTAAATCATTAAAAATTTGTATGCAAATTCCTGGAATAAGTTTGCATTTCATAAGGTCGTATGTTTTTATTTTGTAGTTATGTATCCTATCCTCATAAAAACTGGAAAAATTAAATTGTAATTTTGTCTTTAAAAACCGTTTAATAACCAGTCATTAGATAAGTTTTTCACACTAAATTAATTGAAATTTGGACGTGCAGTTGTTACTAGTTGCTCTATTGATATAATAGCTCATTTAATAATAACCAAAGAAACATATAATTTGCTAAAATGTAACCTTGATGAAAATTTGTTCTATAAAAGACTCTCCTACTAAACACATGATTTATAATGTGGTTCTTGCTTGTTTAGTTGTTGTTGCCAGTGGTCATTTTGTAATTTTCTGAATTGGCTTCTATAATCAGGTGACATAACATTTAAAAATATATATGTATACGTATTAGGTCACCTCTGATACCCAGAAGACTTGTACAATTTGTTATTACTCTTTATATTAAGTCATTTATTTTTTATAGAATAATTAATCTCATACTGTGTTGTCTAAGCCCTTGTTAATGTAAAAAAATGTATTAAAACGTGAAGAGTAGGTAGTTAAATATAACACACATGTTGCTGGTCTTGTTAAACGTGCTCGCTATACTGGTTTTTTTCCTGTGAACCTAACAGGAAAATGCAAAACACATTCAGGTTGTGGTTACAAAAGCATGCATTCTTGAAAAAGTTTTAATAGACTTCTGTGTTACATGAGTAACGCTGCTTAAGACCCTTTTTATATTAATCATTTCCTATTTATTGTGTTCAGAAACAATTACGATTTGCAAGTGACAAATAGGTACAATTACAGAAAAATGACTTGTAGATTCGCTTTCAGGTTTACAGTTTGGTTATTATAGGAACTAAATTTCAGTAATCAAATTGTATTCGAAAAAATACATTTACATTTATTATAAATATAGGATATTTTATTTAGTATATGTTGTTCAGAATTTTGGCCATAACATATATGAAGTGTGCGTACAATGCACTTCTTAGATTTTAGGTAAATATGTCAACATAAACCTGTAAAATTGTAAATTATGTGGTGTAATTAAAAGGTGAAGTAGTTCATGTCATTTTTAACATTAAATGTTATGCAAATTATATGACATGAAAAACATTACGGTAAATTTTTTTAACTAAGTCATTTTAAATTGTTTGTAATATAAACAACAAAGGAAACTACATTTATTTACATCAGTAACTATTTGATTTTTTCCTCATAGATGTCTTTTCCATTTTAAACTGCCTTTTTTTTTCAGTATTCTACTTTAATGTAAGTTTTTGTACAAGCTCAGTTGCACAAATTTCATTAAATCTAAAGCACAGTATTATAGTTTGTGAATGGAGGTGTTATTCTTGTATGTATTTTTTGCTCTAGTGAGATCATTTAATTAATTTGTAACAAGATAGCTTGTCTGCACATGTGGTAGTTATGTGGGTGTTATGTTACTGAAAGCTTGAAGGCAGAGATTTCATGATCCAACGCCATTAATTTTATCATCCATGTAAAGACAAAAGTTTTATATGTAAATGGTGTAATTTGTCTGACCAGGAAAAAAACTGACTGTGACAAATTGCTAGAAAACGTTCTTTGTGTTATGCTCGCTTTCATTATGCAAATTTTTTTTGTTGTGTAAATTAGTTTAATGTATTCTAAAGTTAATTGTTTTCCTCAAGCGAGATAAAAATCTAACGGGTGTTGTAACAAAATTCTTCAATTAGTTCACCACTGTAACCTTAAAATTGGCTATTTTTAAAAATGATGTTTGAATTGATGTAATTTCCTCAGGAAGTTACAATGGAAAAGTTTGCGTTTTACATTGCAAAATGTTACAAGGCGCAAGAAAATTATAATCAGAAATATTTTAAGTAAAAACTGAGCATTTTTTTAAATTTTGATCTGTATTTCTTTTGCTTAAGCTTAAGCCACATGAGCGTTCATTACACTGGAGTTTTTCTATTGCTAAGCAAGTGTTTTTGCGTTTGTAGTGGTAGTCAAACTGCAATGTTTTAATTTCAGGTTATAATTTCAAAGAACCTGTAATAAACTTTTAGAATGTATTGGTTATTTAATTTTTAACTGAAGGGGACATACTTACCCCATTATTTTTTTAATTATTGATGGTAATTTTTGCAAAATAATTTATTCTTGGAAAAAACCGTTCATTAACATTTTACTTCCGCTCTTGCATATTTTCTAACGTTATACAGAAAATAAATATGGAACACTGTTTTACATAAAACATTGAGATTAATTGTTCAACCGTGAAACGTTAATAATTCCTTAAAACCCATTGCCTGTGCAATTTTATGCAATGCTTTTGCACACTATCACCTCTGTGATCTGCCCACAAAGTCCACCTAATATGGGCTGCTTTAGCTCCACAAGGTATAATTGCTTTCATCAGAGCCCAACCCGGAGTTGGCGCCCACTTGTACAACTTCCTACCTATTTTGTTCTTCAGTTGAGGCGCCTCTAGTATATTTCGCATTATTTTGCTATTGTTTTTAATGCCATATGTGCAACAAAAACTTTTGATTTCATTAAAAAAATGACCCTGGAATGAGAGTTGTGAAAATAGTCAAAAGAAAGATTGCCTCTTACGATGCTAAATTGCTCCAACAATATTAAAGAGTGGGTTGAAAGATCTAGGGTAGATACACATTACATGTAAATGTGAGGTAATATCCTTGTACTGATTTTAAATTAATTACATACATGCTATAAATCATATCTAGTTTCATTCATGTGTGAAGTTTGAGCTGTAAAAGATGTCGGAACAGATATTTAAAAAGACTGAAATGTGTAGGAAATGCAGCATGTGTTAGACTTTTTTGTGTCTCATACATTAATGACAAAAATCTCTTGATTCTGTGCCAACAAACGTATGTTTCTTAAAGTATGAACTTGAACTCGTGGTTCCAAAGTCAGGACTGCTAATTCTGAAAGAGTATGTTTTTATATGTCAGGAGGAGCATTTTAGTATGTTCAGTAAGTGTATGTGATTTAATGTACAGCAGAAGAGCTGAAAATTGTCTGCATTTTTATAATGTAATTTAGGAGGATACAGAACCTTTTCTTTAATTATCTTTAGACAATATTTAAAGAAAAACAAGTTTTGTAGTTTGGCAGTCATTTTCATGTAGGTAGGAATGTTCTTTCACGGCTGTCACTATTAATTGTACATACTTTTGACTAGATTACTAGTTAGGATGGATTGATTCCCTCTGTATATGTTTTCATCCCATGAATCAATGTGAATATGTAAGTTGGCCCAAATTGTATGGGGTAATATATAAGTGTGTTATATTTTCAACGGTTTCTTTTAATTTTATATCAAAGCAAAATTGAAAGCAAATGTTCACACATCAGGAGATATTTCAAGCCTGTTCAATTAAAGAATGGTTAAAAATACAACCGTTGCCTAATTTACAGTAATAGTATTTATCTTTCAATAAATCCTACTAACTATGCAAATTAAAAATAAGTATGATAAACAGAGGTATACTCACTTATCATTACAACTTGTGTAAAAATATATACATTTTGTAACATGTTTTGATGGAATTTTAACATACAAAATTATGTAGAATTAAGTTTTATTAGAGATTATATTATATTGTATTGTAATTTGGTTATAATCCGACACCTAATGGTAAAAGGATTTCAGTTTAAATAAATAAATAAATTATTGTTCAATTTTGAATAGTTTACAATAGGTACTTCCATTTAATAAAACCGTAGCGTTAGGTAGTTTGTAGGTATGTGTGCTAACACGAATGATCCCGTAAAATCGTAATACCACCTGTTTGGTGTGTTTACGCGATTCCATCAAAATAATAATATTACATCATTTATTTAAAAAAACATGACATCATGTCCCACAATAAGTATTCCAAACTCGCTAGGATTTGAGAGTAGTATGTCTAATTTTGAAATTCTTTAAGGTTTTACTAAGAACACCTTGAAGTTCACATACTTTCCATTCATATATTTTTATGGTCTACCTTGATAGAACCGCGAATAAATCTTTATTTTTTTCACTTATTACCGAGTTTATGATATGATAGCGATGCGCACAGATAATACGTCATCTAGAAATCCAAATAATTATGTCAAGCTTAATTATAGAACAGATTTGCATGAAGAACGATGTGGAAATCAATTTTTTCTTGTCGGCATCTTTTTTCTGTTGCGCCAAAATATACCGTACGTTGTAGAAAGTTTATTTTGTTATATAACCGCATCGATTATAATACGCATAGCGGAACGTCAAGCAAAAGTAAAGAAAAACGATAAATTTGGGGCCAAGGTTGTATTATTGGCCAAGGTCAATTAATATAGGAAAATAGTCGGTTTTTCAATAATTTACATACAATCGAATTGCGACAAATAGTCGGGAAATCCGAAGCGGTCTCGAATTACCGTTGTTTTTTAAGGTTCGTGTTTATAAATCGTGTCATTCTCAATTTAGGTGTACCTACTTGACCGTTGCTTACACAATGACCAATTAATTAACACTTGAAGCATCAGTGTTAAAAATAACTTGTCGTTTTTATCTAGCGCGCCTCCGGAACGCGCAAAAATCGGACCCGTTCGTTTCGAATCGCTACTGCGGTTATGGATTTATCAAAGGCTTTCAGAACAGTATGCCATGACTCGTGGAGTTGTGCGTGTACCGGTATTTTACAAATCAAAAATTTGCAATTTACTCGTTTCTAACATTTTGCACGGATAAACAATAACAAAAAATATATCGCGCCGTTTTGAAATTTTTATAAATTAAAACGATTGGCTTATACATATTAATTAAATTTTAATTAGTGTTAGTATTTGGTGTGTTTTTAAAAAAAGACCCAGTAGTGTGCTTTTTAGTTATTCAGTTTTCCGGCGAAGACTGAAACTCGAATCCACGTAAATCATAACATTTGCGTCAATAGAACATAAACTGTTTAATGATGCCGGGTGTGTGATATTGAATAGGTACATCTAATCTAAATCGGTTGCTGTGATAAAGGAGGGCCTATGGATGTTGTCAACTTCATTTATTTGTTTAACTATAGATAATGCACAAACATTAAAAAATATGTGTTGAATAACGCAATAATAATTGTATAAAGCCTGCGTCTGCGGCCGGTAATAATATACACTTATTTAAAAAAAAATGGGTGACTACAATTTCGAATACGAACTTGGAAAAGTACCATGGGTTAGTATTGCTTTGTTTTGTTTATTATGTAGGTGTTGGCGATTATTTACATTTTGTAAGATTACATTAAAAATATTGAAGTGTTTGATTAAGTATTTAATTAATATTAACAGTCTGCGTGTGTGTACTTTTGAGCACTTATCAAAATTTAAAAAAAAACTTAGGTAAAGGGCGTTGTCGATTCTGAAAATATTAAGTGTTGGATATGCGCAGAAATATACGTTTTTTTTTTGTTATGTGGTCTATCTAAAATGTGAGGATGAAGATTTACATTAGAGCTATTTGATATTTTAATTAATGAACACGTTTTCCTTGAAAAGAGTAAACATTTCAACATAGAACTGTACCAAAAACTTAATATATTTTAAAGAAATTTAAAACAGAAACTTTTAAAGCATAAGTAAAATTACTCGCCCTAAATAGGTATAATTTCATGCACATAATTTTTTCTACAACAGGTATTACATTGGTTAAATATTATAAAATTAACCCAAAAACATTCATATTTATGAAATTTTTATATCAGCTTTGGTTGCTTATAGTAGCCAAGATAATTTTGTGATGTCCAGGATGGCGAAATAAAGAAAATCGCTCATATGGTGTTGATTAAGACTTTCCAACTTGCTTTTGATCGTATTATATGCACCTTCTTCTTCTTCATATTGTTCTTCCTCGTCTTATTCGTCTGTAGCTTCTTCTTCGTCTTTTTCTTCCTATTCTTTAACTTTTCCTCCTTAGCCGCTTTCAGTCCATAATTAGACATACCTATGTCTGCTTTAAGGATTTCCATTTTGATGTGAAATATTTAGTATTTTTTCAGTAATGTATTAACAATTTACTACCGAAAGAAGTATTTCAAACGATTAAAATGCATCATTCGAAACCATATTTCTCTGAACTTTGATGCTCTAATATTCAAAGAATGAACATTGCAATGAATCATTGCCAATATACTGTTAATAATCTTAGATAAGAACGTTGACATCATTTGCATCCATTTTAGAAAAATTTCTATTTAAAATGAAGGTTAAAAAGCGGTTTTACTGTTTTTCAACATGGGCTTGCTCCTTTTATTATTCGGTGAAGTACCCACAGGTGCCCTTGTATTGATCCAGACCGTCCTTTGCTATAATTTTTTTTATGTCAAGAACGCGCCTGAAACAGCCAACCACAGTCATTTCCGAAAGAATTATTGATAACATTTAATAACAATAAGAATAAGCATGTAGGTTGTTACCACGATTCGAGTTGCCCCTTAATGAATGCATGCTTAATTTTTTTATTACTAATTGGTTCATTTAGAATAATGAACTATAAAAGCAAGTAAGTGGCGTTATATTTCACTATTCATACGCGTTCGATGTTTAATTGCACGCGAAAGTAATTGATCTTTGATTTTGTAAAATTATGATACTATTAAACATTGGTATAAATTTATAGTGTAAACGCTATTTCAAATGGAATTGAATTTATCTGCAGATGATCATGTCGATAATAACCTAATGGATAATGACTGTGTCACAGAGTTGACCGCCATTGATGCATTTAGTGCTAGGTAGTATAGCTTTAGACGTACAGTAGAAGTTGGAGGTCCAATTAGACAGTTTATTAAATACACCATTAATTGCAAATTGTTTTCAATAGTAAATCATTTAACAGTTCATAAAATTAATTGACAAAAGAAATAATCACATATTTTTATTAGATTTATCTCACGCGCAAACTGTCATAAAGTAACACAAGCGTAGTACGTTTCCTGTAACGGACAGATTTAATTTGTGTCCGCAATTTTCATTTTCAATTAAGCTTTTATATCATTTCGTTTGCATTTTTTCTGATATTTTAAATATTATACTTTCCTACGTGCATTTCACATAATTAAATTTCTAATCCACGTCTCTTGCGTTTAATTATACTTTTTATTTATTAAAATAATTCTTTCTTCTTTTTCTCCTAATTTTTACACTGCAAATTGAGCTTCGTTAATGAATCCACCACAACTTTGTTTTTGTGTATCCTTTTGATGATTAACTGATTAAAACAGCCAGTATACTCCGTCTTGCAGGATTACCTGGCCACGAGCTTAAACATCGACCTGTCCTGCCGCTGATAAATTTTACTTAAAATGCATGCTGCCGTAGTTATTTTTATTCATTTTCAACGTTTAGGCAATTTACTATAGAATTAATTCCATAATCAACTAAATTATCCAATATAATTTTAACTAGCAAAGAACCAAGATGAAATAAATATATTATACCTTACTTATATTGTGATTCAACTTAAACTGCTTTCTGCTTAAGCTTAAAATTGTTTGTTCGGTTTGTACGAGTTATCAACTAACGATACCATAATTACATTATCTATGATATACGAATACATAGCATTACTATTACAACCGTGCAGTTCGAATGATCATTTGTAGGAGTGTAAAAACTCCACGGGGTGCATTGCATTGTATTTAATTGAACGAAATCTAGGACGCGGTTTTCCAAGCATATTTAAGCACTGCAGCCATTACTGTACCCCTAACTATGAATTTTGCCTACCCAATCCTAGTAGTGATGTTTAACGTGTCACACATCGCGTGGTGCACCTTCACATTTTTTCCCACTAGAAAAATCTCCCCGACCTCGGCCAAATTCGAACCTGCGTCCCTTGGATCTAAAGGCAAGTGCGCTAACCACTAGACCACCGAGGCTGATAGTATGGGGTTAATAATATTTATTGGCCTTTAGCAACTAGTTGGTGCCGTGTAATACACAAATTTATTTTTGTTTGCCATTATGTCAAATCGTAAATTAAATTATAAAGATCTTGAAACGAAGCATTATCAGTAGTTGCGCTTGAGATGTGGAAAGCTGAAAAATTAATTCAAGAGTGGTGGGAACGTGAACGTGTGATTGAAGAAAGAAATCCAATTGGAATTACTTTAAGTTTGCATTCAGACTGCGATTGTACTGCTGATACCGATTATTATATATAACGGTTTACTAACCTGATTTATTAAACATTTGTATATGAAATTAAAAATTATTTTTGAAACACTTTTTTTCTTACGTATTATATAGTATATACCAATTGGATCTACTACTATTATTATTATTATTCGACATTACAGGTTGTAAAGACCATACTTAATTATATACGAATTCGTAACAAATGGTAAGTAATGCTAAATTTTAGAAATTAATATTTCTTCCAAAATTCAGTTTTAAGTGGGTTTTCAAATTAAAATCGGCCAAAACGTGCGCCGCTGGAATTTACTAATGTTCTGGTGTGTAGCATAGTTGCTTGTCTCGCGTCTATGCATTATTTAAACACCAAGTAAATATGAACACTCTTAATAGTTTACATTTGTGTTGAGATACTCTATGAACAGCAGGTCTTAGTGAAATAGTAGAAACTAGTACTTACATATCGAAGAAATTAAATGCGCTAATCCGGTAGCCAGGTAAACATCTAAGACAGAGTAGATTTACAGATCAACTGGGTTGTAATAAGACCTGTGGAACTGTAAATATTTGTTCGTTATATCCGTTACACGTAATAGCCGGGAAACAAGAATTATTTAGAGTAAACAAATTATTAGACACAAACATATATTTTCATACTTAAAACAGTACTTAGAATCTTAAAATAATCATTAAACAATACAAATACTGTATTTTATATATTTTTGTTGATGGTAAATTTTTGTATATTTCAAGATGTTAAAGCCCCCAGATTACGTCTAACAACATATAAAACTACTATGACAGCATAATTTTATTAACAAAAAATATTTGACAATTAGAACAATCATTGGATTCGTGCATACATCAATATATGTACTACATAAATCGATAAATGATTCGTTGTATCAAAACTGACAAGACAGAAATTTCGAACATTCACTGTAAACAACTCAAAAAACTATTAACCAATTTCTACTTTCAATCATAATTCTTCCTTTTTTCTAATGTTATTTATTTATTATTCCATTAATTAATCTAACATCGAATTAATTATGATTTAAATCTTGTTCCAGTTGGTGTAAAGTGGAATTTATTTAAATTCCCCATGCTGCTCCAACAAAACTCTGCGTAATTTTCATCAAATTATCGCGAATAATTTATTTACTCCTTATTTTAATAATCTTTCTGTTCTATTTTGGGCCTATAAATTTCTTAAATTTAAATTTGATTGTTTAAGGTGTATAAGTATCGTGCATATACATATTTGACAAAATGTACAACATAATTCTACAATTAATTTTTTATTTCCTGTACATGCGGAAGCGGTTTAGTATGCTTCTTATCTTTTATCACAGGTTTAATTATCAAAAAATGCAACGTAACAATCCGGCTAAATCATATACAGGTTGTTTTTAAATTTGCTGAATTATTAACTATAAAAACCTTGTTTTAGTTTTCTTTTTAAAAACTTTTAATACAACTGCCAACCTAAAGTCAGTAAGTAAGTAATAATTTGAAATAACGTGTATAACCATTGGTAGCATCAAGTTAGCCTGACAATACAGGGTGTTCTATTTAAAAAATTAAGACATGTTCGTTCCGCAAAAACCAGAAATCCAGCTATCTTGTTTTGTACTAAATATATCCAAATTACATGCTGAAACTGTATCACTTGTCCTTAAACAGATTTTTTTGTTGCATCAATATTAATAATAAACGAGATACTTGCGTTTAATAAATTCTCATAATTACAAACGTTATTACAATTGGAAATATCTCATTTACTAATAACATTACGTCGGCCGTTGTATAGTAATTTTTAAAACAAAATTCATAGTCCAATTAGTTTCACTGGAAATAAATAATGTGCCGCTTCTGCTTCAACTGGAAGTTAGTCTTGTCTTGTATAGCTTTTAATGATCCACCAAATCTACTCGCACTTAATTTAAAAACAACCTGCGTGGAAGAGTTTAGTTTCTCTTTAAATTTTCATGATCCGTAAATTATTAGATTTCAAATTTTTCTAGTTAATTTAATTTCCATTATTATATATGCAGTAATTTCGAATAAAAAATAGTTTAAAAATAAAGACCAGGTTTTCTTGAAATAATAAATGACATCCTGTTGAAACAAATCACCTGCTTTTACGTGCGTTGTTACATCACCTGATATCGGGAAAATTAACGGAAAGCATGAAAAATTTATTTTTAAATAGAGACTGTAGTGAACTATGTATAAACTCCGATATTTCGGAATTGGTGTTCCTCAAAAGAATATTTAACTTGTTTAAATCTTACAGTAGCATGCAGCTTTTTATGGTAAACTTTCAATGCACATTTTTACTGTTTCAAGCTTTTTGCAATTTTTGTTTAAACAAAAATGCAAATTAACAATTTGTTAATTAAACGTGGAACGCAATGAAGTTTGGAATTCCGTTTAATTTACTACTCATTATTAGAACATTTTTGCAATCATATCACAATAATTGGTCGTATTACTTTCTTGTTTGTTTTAACATTTAACCAACAACAAGGAGAAATACTTAATACTACCTACTCAATTTTAAACGTTCATTTTTACACCTACACGCTTTTACCCTGAAAATTGATTACACTATTTATCACTTTTGTTGCGTGTTCTACATTAATATACACGCTGTAAACTATTAGCTATATTTGTCATTTGTAATACAGTTGAAAGTAGAAGTGTTGACTTTTTGAAGTATTTGTTAGATCAATATTAGTAAGGCAGGAGAATGGGCTCGTTAACAATTGTTGCAATATGAAAATCGGTAGTAACAAAAAATACGAGAATAGTATTTTTTCTTTTTCGTCAAATTTAAATTTCTTAGAAAATAACGGAATGTTACGATATTTTTAAATTAATGAATTAGCGCACTTATGAGGGTTAAAGAGTACGTCAGTAGGGTTCCTCAAGGACAAAAGGCTTAAGCCAATCAAAATATTGCTCATACCAACATAACCTTACATTATTTTTTAAAACATGAAATTGAAATTCACGAAATTATACAATGTGTTTTATAAATAAAACATTAATATATTAAAAATCACTAACTATAATTCGATAAAGATTGTTTATGAACATTCAACGCAAATAGATAACGTATTTCCGGTTTAACGAAAATGCACCTTGAAACTCTTTCTAAATGTCAATTGAATGGATATTCAATTATCCGTATCTTCTGAAATGTCGCGATTAACTTGAATTTGTTATCACAAGAATTTGAATACTTAAATATATTGCGCATTCTTAAAACATGCCCATTCCATACTAGTGAACAAGCCCATTAGTATTTAAAGGGGGCACTTCAAGCGTCTAATTTTAAACACTATGTTTTAAGTTAAAAATTAATCATATTAGGTCTTATAGGTAGCAAATTTGGAATCAACGTAACAACAAATTAACGTCCTCACAGTTTTAAATAGTTCTACTAATGTTCAATTTTTTAGAATAAAATCAAATGTTAAATTTAATTGTAATACCGATAATCGATGACTGTAGTACTGTTCTAAAAGCACTTGATAGTTCACTGAACTTAGTGCACTTCATAAGAATTTGGATGAAGTGCAAGTGCATACCGATTTCAAGGTTTTAATTAACCTCTGAGTAATAATAGTCAAGTTATTGAACTGATTTATACTGAATCCTTGGTCGGTGTACTATATGCTTGTTTGCTGCCCTGACATTTAAATTTTAAGAACTCTTAAGTTTTATAGAGTACATTCGGATATTGCACAACACTCATTTATAGGTTTGTGTTTAAGAGCTTGTTTAGTAGAAACTGGAAACACAATTTTTTTCTAGAAGTGAATATGAACACCATACATTTTATTTAGGAATTTAAAATATTTTATTGGTCTTGAAATTAAAAAATTGATTAAGTAAACATGCTCAGTTGGTGAAACATTTTATAATCAAACTATTGTTACTTTACTTTTCTTCAGTACTGAAACAACGTTTATGAAATACTTTTGCTGTTTCAGAGGCTGGTTGAACAAATGGAGCCTCAGCCCTTCAAGACTTTCCGTTCAGAATTCCATATGAGCAGTGCTACTGAACATTCATCATCCTACACAAGTACTACCCACTACAGCAAGCAGTAAGTGTTTAATTACTTTGTTTGAAAATTAGGATTAGTTTGGTAATTGAGCGTTTCTAGCGACGAAAAAAAATAGTAAGCAAAAAAAGTCTTGGTAAGAAAGGCTAAACTGAAAATTTTTAATTTGCCGCATTTTGAATATGCCAAAAACTTAGACATTATTTTATATGAATTTAATAGCAGTATAACTCTTTAAATAAGGACAAGGGTTTCAAAGTAAACATATCTTTAAAACCATCATATGCTAGAAATTAATTATTAAATTACCGCAAAACGTGAAGGTTTCGTTTTCTAAATTTTCGGAGTTTAAGATTATTGTTTAAATAAACGTAAGTAGTAATAATAAATAATTGAGTTTTGTCCTCTTTCTTTTAATAATAGGTTCGTACAAACAAAATCCACCAAGAAAGAAAATGGTACTACTATAACAATAACAAAAGGTGATTCTGCAAACAACCACAATGTAGACCAAACGGACAACATAACAAATGGTCGACCCCCTGATAAATACACTACGACCACCCATATAACACAAGAAAATCCCCAAAAATGGGGTACTAGTATGCAGTTTAGTGAAATTAAATCTCTGAAACGCGTACATAAAGTTCATGAAGGTATTGGTACTGATAGTATTATCGACACGCCCGGGATTGTAAATCCATACACCGGTGAAATAATGACAGTTCGTGATGCCATTGCTTCTCGTATTTTGGATGTACGTACTGGCAAATTGGTTGCATCACCTGATGGTAGTTCCATAACAATCGAGGAAGCTTTGCAGAAGGGGTTAATAGATCCTAAAATAGCTGAACGTTTGTACAGTCCATGTGGTATTCGGGAAGATGGCCATAGTTTAACTTTATTGGAAGCTATTCAACGTGAAATTTATGAAGCCGAACAAGGATTTATGGATCCTTCTGAAAAACGTATTAAGGTAACGCAATCTACAAGCATCAGTGAACCAATAGATGATGGAAAAGTTGACAATTATAAGTTAGAGAGTGGTGAAAATGTTACTCGAACGACCTGTATAAACTCCAGATACAAAGAAATTAGACTGAAAGCGGGAGCTGTGTGTTTGTATGATGCAATTAATCAAGGTCTAGTTGATGAACGAACAGGTTGGATTGTGGATCGTAATTCAGGCAATAAATATCAGATTGACGCCGCCATTAAAACTAACATTATTGACGGCGATGTTCGTGAAGTGGTAGATCCTAAAGCAGATAACAAACTGACCCTTAATGAAGCTTTAGAGAAAGGTATTATCAATCCAAAGTTGGGAAAATACGTACTTGTTCATGAGAAACTTCCGTTGCTAGAAGCAAAACGTAGGCAATATATTGTTAAACCTATGACTCTTAAAGACGTCTGTGATCAGAATTTAATTGATAGTGATGGCAAAATTTTTTCCCCTTTGCATCACTCTAAATTAACTATAGAAGAAGCCATGTCGCGTGGTGTGCTAGATTCAGATATTGTTAGATCAGTTCTTGATTCCAAATCAGGCGAGTTACTCACCCTTAATGATGCTCTTATTGAGGAAATTGTTATTCCAGAAAATCAGTTTAAAGATACAATAACTGGTGAAGTCTTCACCATACCGGAAGCTGTTCGCAGAGGTTACATTACTTCGGTGACTCAAAAATCTATCTTCGACATTGACGGTTTTCTACCTCCCGATAAATCTGATTTTATTAGTTTTAACGCCGCAAGTGCTAAAGGTTTTATAAGTAAAAAGTCGAACGGTAGCTTAGTTACAAACCAAAAAAGCGGTAAATTAGTTTCTTTCGCCGATGGTGTTGAAAGTGGCAATGTAAAATCAGAAGTGTATGAAATGTTAAGTCGTAAAATAGGTATTTTTGAGAAGGGTATAGAACTAACAGTTTTAGAAGCTGTTTTTCGCGGTTATATAGATCCAAAAACTGGTAATTTTATAGATATTACAAAAAATAAGGTAGTGCCTTTAAATGATGCTATTGCACAGAATTTAATAACCCCAGAGGGTGCCGCTTTGTTAAATAGTTTGTTAATGATTAATGTTACAACCCAAACTACGTGTAAACTAGTCCAACGATATGTCACGGTAACAACCTCCAATGAGCAATACGTTCATAGCAAAATGACTTATACTCAAGCTTTACAAAAAGGTTTAATTGACAATGAACACAAAACATTTACAGATCCAGATACACATGAAGTTGTTTCAATTGTTCAGGCTCTTAATGAGGGAAGAATTTCACCAGATACAGAAACAACTGTTTCACAAACGGGAACGTTCCCTAAAGTTCCTTCCCCAACTAAAACTACCATTAAACTTATACGACTGCAACAAGAACCGATGCAAGTTGATCAGGATTCTGCTTTACCCATTCAGTATTCCGAGTATCATGTTACCGATAAACGTGATTTCAAACAAGCGACAAGCAATCTTATAACCAGTGAGCGTTTAGGCACAATGGAAAAGCAAGTTTTTGAGCTTCCACCTGATGGTTGGCCATTAGCCGAAGCAATTAATCAGAAATTGTTCGACCCAGTCACTGGGCTTTTTATAATTCCAGGAACAGATAGGCTAGTTAGTTTTGAGGAATGCATAAAATTGAAAATAATTAACCCTTCTTCAGCATTAGTTGTCGATCCTGCTAATCAACGAAAAATGTCATTAATTCGAAGTTTAGAAAAGAATATCTTGGATATTACTGGAAAATATAGTTTAGACAACAAACGCATTACTATGAAAGAAGCCATAAGTAAAGGTTTTATTATTCTGGAAGAACAAATTGTAACGGAACATAGTAGTCAACGCCTTTTACAAATTACAAAACAGGCAGGCAAACCGGTTAAGGTGGAAGTATCACATGTAGTTGAAAAACATCCTCCGACTTACACAGAACTTAGAATTTCAGAACAGGAATTAGGCCACCTCGAACCTGTTCAAGTAGATTCCGGTGTTATATATGACCCTTCAACTGCACTTGTAATTTTCCCAGAGAACAATCAGTCTCAAAATTTACTATTAGCCATCAAGGATAAAAAGATTTCTCCCAGTTCTGTAAAAGTTACTGATCCTTCTACCGGTACTGAAATCAATATTAACGAAGCTATTCAAAAGAATATTATTGACAAAGATACAGGTGCATATAAAGATATTTCAGGTAGAAAAATAAGTTTGATTGATGCCGCAAAATTGGGTGTTGTTACAGTATTAGGAGCTCCATTAGTAGCAGGTGCAAGTGTCGTCAAAATTATTAAAAAAGCCATGATAATTGATCCCAAAACAGGTGAACAGCTACCAATAGAAGTAGCATATGAACGCGGTTTAGTAGATGAAGATACATTTAAAAAATACGAAGCACACGCATTTGTTAGTACTTCTCAAGAACCAGAAACAGCTATTCAGACTAAGTCTGAAATTATTACCAGCGCCGTAACTGTAACAGACCCTAAAACTGGCAAAAGTTACACGGCTCATGAAGCATTACAAGCAGGGGTAATTACTCCCGAAACGTTTGAAAGTATAACTCAAAAAGTAGAAGAACTTCCATCATCTACAGTTCTCAGTACGTCTTCCATTACCTTAACTTTAGATGAAGACCAAAATGTGTTGTCTCCAGGGCAAAGGACGCGTAATCGTATAACCATGGAACCAAAATATAGAGTTGCCATTGGTCGTGCACAATCGGTTAGCCCGGATCGCGAAGCTAAAAAAGTTGTACTGCAAAAGTTACGTAAAAAAATAGTGAAACCCAAAGATGCCGTTCAAAAAGGTATGATCGATCCAGCAACTGCTGAGGTGTTAGAAAAACGGGATACATTTACAACTCCTGATGGTGAAACACTAAGCTTACAGGAAGCAATAGAGTGTAATAAATTAAACGTCGATCAAGGCAAAATTGTTGATCCTCAACGTGGAGATATTTTAACTATAAACGAAGCCATATCTCGCGGTATTTTAGATCCCAATGGTACAAACGAGCTTTTAGTTCCGTTAAACCACAGTTTGTCCGTTCCTGAATTGTTTGAGCAAGGTTTAATTGAGCCCAGTACTAGCAAAGTTGTACATCCCGAAACGGGAGTTCATTTAACATTACGCGAAGGTATCATATGTGATATTGTTGATCCATTAAGTACGCTTACTGAAACAACCGGTCAGAAAATAACGTTGGAAAAGGCTTTACAGACTGGAACTGTAGATGAACATCGTGGAGTGGTTAAAACTGAAAGAGGCGTTGTAAACCTTCAGGCTGCCGTCAATGCCAAAATATTCGATAAAGAAGGACCTAAAGGTCCAGAGAAAATTCCTCCTGCTGGTATGACTTTCCCTGTAGCTCTTAAACGTGGACTTATTGATTCAGAAAATAAAGAAATTGTCCATCCTATAACAAAAGAACGTACACCTATCGAAACAGCAATTAGAGATGATTTCATTATGGCTCTGCCTTATCCATCTAGTTCTGATAGTGTTGAAGTCAGTCAGGCATTAGATTCTAAATTAATAGACACTGATAAGGGAACTTTTACAATTCCTAAGACTGGTGAAATCATTCCAATTTCGGAAGCTGTTGAAACAGGCTTGTTGATCATAAAACCCTTACCCAGTTCGTCATTATATATTAGTACCCAACCGATAACCACAGTAACAGCTACAGTCACGTCGGTTCATACAGTAACAACAAAAACAATTGAATTACTATCTGGTTATATCCTTGTTAACACAAATCAAATTAAAAATACGCACACGGGCGATATATATTCCATAGACGAAGCTCGCCAAAAAGGTATCATCGTTGATGAGAAAGAAACCAAAAATACAACTACATTAAAAGATATTAAAATGTCATTTTCAGACGCTCTTAATAAAGGTCTTGTTGATATGAACGCGGGAACTTACACTGACCCACAATCGGGAAAAAAGATCATGATAAGCGATGCTCTAAAGGAAGGTATTTTAGAAGCTGCTTCTGTGACTTCCACAGAGCCATCGTATACTGAAAGTGTTTCTGTAGATGTACCAGTTAAAACTGCAGAATTAAACATTGCCGAAGCATTTGAAACGATATATGATGAAACATCCAATAAATTCCATGATCCTAAAGTCCCAGACCAATTACTTACATTTACCGAAGCTTTAGAAAAAGAAATTATTGATCCAAATTCAATAGTGTATGACGTGAAAGCCCAAAAACCAATAACTATAGAACAAGCAGTAGAAAAAGGTTTAATAGATCCAAAAACAGGCAAAGTCAAGGATGATAAATCGGGAAAATCTGTTGATTTCAAGAAAGCTGCAAAAATGGGACTCATTGCTATTGTAGGTACGCTTGCTGCACCAATTGTAGCACCAGTTGTGGCCGGTGCAGCGGCTGTTAAAGCTATTAGGAACTTGAAAGACAAAAATAAGCCACAGATTATTGAACAACCAGTTCAACCAGAAAGAACAGTACAAAACATAGAACAAACTACTGTCGTGACTAAAGTAATAGAAGAAAATAAATTAACTGCCAGTAGTTCTGAAAGTTCACAATTCAAGAGACCTGTAGAAATTGTTCACATACAAATTAAACCCCAAGAACTTGAAAAATTACCCGTAGGTGACGCAATTGCGCAAAAGAAAATTGAACCAAAAGTTTGTCGAATTGTGTACAATAATATTGAATTGCCATACACCGTGCAAGATGCTTTAGACCAAGACGAAATTAGTCCATTAGATGTTGTTGAAGTTGTAGACAAAAATTTGATAACATTAATACAAGACAAACCAAAATATACTATAATAATTTCCAAAGATTTGACACCACAAAAATTGGCTCAGTTTGGTTATTACGATTTAAAAATGCGCTGTTTCGTTGATCCTCGGACCTCAGAAAGAATTACCTTCCAAGATCTTATATTCGGTTTAGATGTTTTCGATCCTGATGCAATACTGGTAAAAGATTTAACAAAGAAACCACCAACATATGTAACTTTACATGAAGCATTTAAACGTCCCTTAATTGACAGAACTACAGGTCACATGGTAGACCGTAAAACTGGAAAGAGAGTCCCATTTTTTGAAGCCATTAAGCTTAGATGGATAATACATGTTACGGACAAGCCCAAAGAAAAATATCCGGCTTTAACATTAGAGGAAATTGTAGAATCTGATAATTTCGATCCCGACACCGCCGAAGTGTGTGACCCTAAGACCGGTAACAGATTGAATTTGGCACAGGCTATTAGTACTAACGTAATTGATCCAAAATCTATCACAATACGTGATCCTAAAAATATGCAAATTGTACCCTATTATGATGCAGTAGATACAAAAGTAGTCGATCCCCATCGCGGTTTAGTAATCAATACTATTACTCAAGAAACGTTGTCATTCCCAACGGCATTCAGAGAAGGTTTTCTTTTAACAATCAGAAGGCCCATTTCTTTAGTTGCTATAATAGAAAAAGGTTTGTATGATCCAAAATCAGGCCGAATCGAAGATCCTCTAACTAAGCAGTTAATTCCTATTGACGAGGCAATTAAAAGACGCGTAATAGACGATAAAATCAGTCAAATAAAGGATACAAAATCTAACGCACTTGTTCCTCTTGATGTCGCAGTTAACAATCAATTAGTGCTTTCAGAAAATGGCAAGTTGCGTGATACTAGTACAGGTCAATTAATTACTCTTGATGTAGCACTTCAAAGAAATTTAATTCATACCAAGACCATTATCTTTAACCTCCTTCAAGCTATTTTGATGAACTATTATTCTCCTAGGAGTGGGTTAATACTAAATCCCATGACAGGAGACGAAATAACCCTGCAACAAGCTATAGATTCCAAATTAATTGATTCGGTTACAACAAAAGTGAAAGACGATCAACACGGAAAAATCATCGATGTTAAAGATGCCATAGATACTAATTTATTAGACACGGAACAAGGCATATTAACTTGTCCAAATTTAACGTTGGATCAGGCATATAATAAGGGTTACATTTTAAGCACAATTTTACCGTGGTCTTTGCAAGAGACATTAGCTTTAAGATTATATGATGCTACTTCCGGTCAATTTGAAATTAATAACGCGAAAATGACGCTTACCGAAGCGATAGATGAACATATTGTCAATCCTGATGTGTTAACTATCAAAGATCCGAAAAATAATGATATAATAACGTTGAACGAAGCAATTCAATTGCGGTTAATTGATCCCGATAAAGGTCAAGCTATCGATCCGCAAACAAACACCGAAATTAACTTGTATGAAGCTCAAGATCGTGGTATAATCGTTCCCTATAAAAGTCAAATTACGTTACCAGAAGCTGTTTATAAAGGTTTTTATGATCCCAAAACAGGCAAATTTGTTAATCCAAAGAATAAGCAAAAACTTAAAGCTGATAAAGCTATTCGCAGAGGTTATTTAGATCCAACTTCAACTCTAGTCACAATCGATGAAGGTGTTTACACATTTGATCAAGCCGTTGATGGGGGAATTATTGATACAGATCAGGGTGTAATGGTTCTAAAAGATAAAGACAAACCGTTAGATTTTACGGAAGCATTTGAAAGAGGTCTTTTGGTAGAAATCAGAACACCTATCTCTCTCTGTGAGGCTCTTGTCAAAATTTATGATCCCGACTCTCATTTATTCTTGGATCCACAAACAGGAAATTATGTGACCCTCATTGAGGCAATAGAAATTAATCTCATTGATCCTGAATCCGTCCATGTGAGAGACACAAGGACAGGTGTTTGGAAGAAACTTACTCTTATTGATGCAATACACAACCACTATGTGGATGGTGAAACTGGTAAAGTTAAAGACTTCTCTAAGGGTGAACCAGTTGAACTTACATTACAACAAGCTTTAGATTTAGGTATTTTGATTGATAATAAAGCTGCGGTGTCTTTGCAACGTGCTATACATCAGGGATTATATGATGATAAGTCGGGTAAAATTCTGGATCCAAATACTGAACGCAGAATTACATTGCACGAATCCATACGCAAATTTATTATTAATCCATTATTACCGTGTTACTTTGACCGAAAGGAGGGTACAGTTTTAAATTTAGCAGATACATGTAGAGTTGGAATAATTGATAAGCGTAATGGTACTTTCATTGAACCCTACAGCAACGTAAGTATTAGCTTAAATGAAGCCTTAAATTTGGGATTAATTATCGACATAGAAACTTGTAATTTTGGCTTGTATGAAACAATAGATTACCAGTTTTATGAAGCTGCTGCTAGCATTTTTGTTCACCCTATTACCAGCCGTAAACTTAATCTAAAAGAAGCGTGTGTAAATGAACTTGTAAATCCTCTAACGTCGCTTATCAAAAATCCCAAAACAAACAAATATATCAAATTACCTGAAGCAATAGAATCGAACCTTATTGATGAAGAACGCAACGTGTTTAATTTACCACATGGAAAAACTTTGAATTTGTTACAAGCTAAACAGAGAGGGTTAATCGTGACGTCTCGCAAATTATTAACACTTGAAGAAGCCATTGCAAATTATTTGTATCGCCCCGATAGTGGAAAATTTGTAGACCCTTCATCTGGTGAATTTCATGACTTAGTACAGGCTTTAGATTGTGGGCTTATTGACCCAAATACTACTGCTTTTAAAGACCCAGTAAGTGGTGTGCTTAAACCGTTACGGCTTGCTATTCAGGATGGTAATGTGGATGCGGATAAAGGTAGAGTATTAGATTCCAAGTCTAAAAAGACCTATAACTTTGAAAAAGCCTTAGAACAGACTTTGCTTGTCACATTAGATAAACCATTAATCGAAGAAATTGTTGAAAAAACAGTAACCGATCTTGGTAAGCCCAAAGAACTTAAAATAATCCGCGAATGTCCTCTTGAGGATGCTATTAAGTTTGAGTTACTCGATCCTGACCTAGCAGTCACAAAAGATCCTCAAAGTGGCAAATTTAAATCCGTGAATGATGCAATCAAATCTGGAATTTTAAACATCAATAGGACCATTGTTTTTGATCAGCAAACAGGAAAAGTTAAATCGTTAATAGTAACTTACGATCAAAGTGTTGTTATCTACTTGAGGGAACCCATAACTTTTGTGCAAGCTCTTGAATTAGGATATCTAGATGTTAATTCAGGTAAATTTACGGAGCCACAGTCCAACGAAGTATTAACTTTAAAAGAATCCATTACTTGTGGTTATATTGACCCCGACACAGCTCTCGTTAAAGATGCTAATAAAAAGAAGTTGATCAAACTTCCTGAAGGCTTCAGAAAAGGTCTGGTTGATGCAGAAAAGGGCAATGTACTTGACAGCTCAACCTCAAAGCTTTACACATTATCTGCTGCTTTAGATAATGGCCTTTTGACTACACCACGGAGAGGTTTCACGCTTATCGAAGCCATTATTTATGGGATTTACAATCCTACAACTGGAGGTTTTAGTGATCCTTTTATTACAACTACAATCATAGACAGAAAACGTCTTACACTAACTGATGCCATCACTGATAATTTGATCGATCCTTCTAGTACTGTTATTAAAGATCCAGAAACAGGAACTGTTGTTCCTTTACTTACTGCAATTGAAAATAAATTGGTTGATCCAATTGGTGGTAGAATTGAAGATAAAACTGAAAATAAATCGATCGATTTTCTTAAAGCACATGAAAGGGGGTTGATCGTGCCAGCTGAACAACGGGTAAGAAGTAGTTTTATTTACTATCAGATGGAGTTGTTTGTCAATTTATGTAAAAGTTACCAGATAAAACATTTTGCGTGGTGGTAACTTTCACATATATTTTGCTTTTTGGTGATGTGCTTGAAATGTTACAGCCCTAAACTTGCAGCCGCCAGAGCATGCAAAAAATCATTCATGACATCATGTTTTCATTCATTATCCATTTCAAATATTAATTTATATGTAAATCAGCAGACATTTCATTAGGCTTATGTGTTTGATATATAATTTAAATTGCTATGTTGTTACCCAGTCAAAATGGCAAATAAGTTTATGAAAATTTTGTATGAAGCCGAAATTATTAAATTATTTCTTATTTGCTAGGAACAACTCAACAGTTGTTAATAATTCCTTTAACATGTGTTTGAAGTGGTTAATGGGATCCATTATGATCATTGTAGTATTGGAGTAGAATATGAAACACCCTGTGGGTCAGTTTAAGAAAGTAAAAATTGATATAATTTGTTAAAAAATATTTTTTTCTCGTTTATTGATAGATTTTTTTATTTCTAGTACATGTTACATGCTTAGAAAAAAATATGTATAGATATATTAATACAAATTTAATAATTCTCCATTCATACAAATATATTTATCCATTCATAGAATAGATTTTGTGGACCAGAAAGTAATCGTGCTAAAAATAGTTTTTTTTTATTCAGTTGATAATATATTTTATCTGAATAAAAAAATTTCAGAAAATTATTGCAAATAAATTTTAAAAAGCATATCCTTCATGGAAAAAATTGTTAGTAATATAAAACATTTTTTACTTTCCTAATTGATTGTAACCACACTTCATAGTAGAGGCTTAATTAGAATTACTTGATGTTCGATGTTTATTTTGCACTCTTTAATTTGAACGTTTTATTATTAAATAAAAATCAAAATTTTCTCAGGAACCAATACTACAAGCTAAAATCACATGGTTAATGGTTTGAAGTGAAGTTTAGGATGCTAAACGCCTGCTTAATCTGTGTTTAAACTGAGTTTAATTTTTTGCAGTTGATACCCCTGGGAGCTTTTCATAATTGTGTGGTGGTCCTACTACACATACGCTCATGTTGTTCGAGTGCAGATACTGGCATTAAAGACAGCCGATTGCACATAACAGCTAAATTAGCGAATTGGCTTATAATCCGCTTATAAAGTAATGGTTTTTGGGATTTTATTACAACATTAATGTATTAATTTATTTACTTACAATCCCAAAAACTGTTCGAATAACATTTGAAAGTCAACTTTTCCATCACCATTTGCTAGTCATTCTCATTTTGTACCGTTTAATACTATTAGAAAATAACACACTTTTAATATCCGTAAGTGATAATGTAATGGTATTTACAACAATAATTATTAATATGGAGAACTGAAACTTATTAACAGAAATATTAAGATGTATGAATTTGTATTTTGTTTTGTCACTTTTTTATTATTGAAGGCCGATATACTTTTGCATTTGCATCCAATCATTTTATGAGTGCTTCAACTTCATCAATACATTTATTGCATGTTATTACACGTCAGTCATTTTCAAATCTAAATCGATTGAAAAAGTGACAAAATGTATTTGCTTTTGTGATTTTTTTACTTTTTATATATTAGGTGTGTTTTTTCAATAATTTTCTGAGTTTGTTCACAGGTTTCTTTTCATTTTGAGGTATAAAGATCCATGATACATGTTTGTGTACCCCTTGTTTTTGTACTAACCTGAATCATTTGTGTGAGCTTGAATGCATGTGTTTTTAGGTTTAGGGTCTTTAGCTTTTGCTGTGTGCCTGCACTGCATAGATTAAGTATAGATAATAGTTAATTCACTTTAGAGTTTATTTCAGTTTCTCACATCGAATTGTTTTATATTTTTACACAAATAAACCAAAATATCATTTGGTTTGAAAAATAAACTATATAAGTTGTCAACTACAAAATTAAAATTCGATATGAGGAAACAGGAATGTTTAGCACTATACCTCCCTTTCAGAAAATTGAACCCATTTGTTATATTATATTATTTTTAATAGTTATTGTGAAATTTACTGTAGCTAAATAGGTAAGCTAGATTTATTTGTGATCCAGGTAAGAGTTTTTCTGTTTATGTGCATAAATTTTATGTCATGATCCTTTATTATTTATGTATTGTTACTGTGCCTCAGCTGCATCAACATATTTCTTTCCACTAACTTCATTCCACTTGCAGCAAGCTGTCGAAGAAAAATACAAATTATGTGATGAAACCTTATCGAAACTGCTTCGATGGATCGGTGAAGTGGAAGACAAAATCTCCTCTCAAGATATCGTACGTGAAGTAGAAGAAGAGTTGAGAAATCAAATTAACACCATGAAACAAGTGAAGGATGACCTAGACCAACATGCCAGCCAGGTCTCTCATTGTGGCGATCAAGTCAGACAACTCGTTGTCACTGGAGGAGACGTTTTGTCAAAGAGTGAAGTGTCTGCTCTCGAAAAGAGCGGCCGTAATCTCAAAACTCGCTATGATAAAGCAGTAGATCGCACTGAAAGATTATTAAGAAGGCTGTTTGCTGCCCGAGATGAATTATCTAAACTCAAGGGAGAATTACAGAACTTTTCTTCCTGGTTGGGCAAAGCCAGAAGAATTCTGGAAGATAAGGAGCGAGCTCTGAGTGACCTACAACGACTTGATTCTAGCGCCGACAGTACTAGAGAATTTGTTTCTGATGTAATAGCCCACCAAGCGGATCTGCGGTTTATTACCATGTCTGCCCAGAAATTCTTTGATGAGTCAAAGGTATATGAGGTATATATACAGAATTGATCTGAAAAATGTTAATGTTAAAATTTTTAGGAATACCTAAATGTTCTCAATGATTTCCGTACATCTCTTCCATCCCGTTTGCCTCATATTGAACCAATGTCTTCTCAAGACTCTCCAGTCCGCAATGAAGTCTCGTACGTCACACAACAATACAGAGATCTTCTGCATCGGGCCAACAACCTCTCTGACCGTTTGTCGGGTGTAGGAGGTCGTCGTAGGGATTACAATGATGCAGTCGACAAAGCTAGACAGTGGTTGCGCGAAGTAGAACCTAAAGTTATCAAGGTGCTTAATGAACCAATTGCTGGAGACCCTAAGGGAGTTGAAGATCAACTGAACAAGGCTAAGACCCTTAATAATGAATTTGTTGCTAATGGGCGACTAATTGACAATGCTAAACAGGTAAACAACTAATTTTTATTTTTCTATTTGACATTAGAAATTGTTGAAGTTAAAAAAGGAAACTTCAAAAATTTAAACTTTATCATTTTTTCAAATCTCTGTGGATGAAAGGAACTGCTTTTGGTATGTCAGAATCATTTATGTGGGGACTTCAAAAAATGTTTGAGAGTTGTGACCTGATATATTTAATAACTTATGACTATAAGTTCAAGTATCAAAAAAACAATTGAATTGCATGTTATTTTTTTTTGTTATTTTGAATTAAAAATATGTGCAGGGGTCCCAGATATCATTATGTAGGCTCCCGTGTTTTACCTAATAAACACCAAATCTCGATTGCAAGGTCTGTGTCTCATTTGTTCTGAAATAGTAGTCAAAATAAGTATGAATTTACAATTGAGACATTTTTTATTAGCATTAATTTGCAAATAGGTCTGTTTTCCAAATATAAGCAGATAATCTACTTGGCTGATTATAGTTATAATTTTGTATTATTTATTAGAAATTTAACCTATGCAGAAAGTTCTAAATCAATTGAAACATCCCCACTCCTTCGGTTTTTCTCTTTTCATAAATCATATACTTCACATGTATAGGGAATTTTTCTTTTTAGTATACATAGGCTATGTATACTAAAAAGAAAAATTCCCTGTATATACAGAGCTTTAATAGGCCATTGCCCACTACTTTGTAATCTTTTTACATTCTTTATGGTTTCTCGTTTTTGTCCCAAATCTTTTATTACTTATCATCTCGTTCTAGGTCTTCCTTTTCTTTGATTTTGTAAGATACTTCTTGATAATACTATTTTTGTTATACTTTCCTTTGGCAGTCTTTTGACACACCCTAGCCATCTTAGCCTTTGCGCTAAAACTGGCTA
>JABXWE010011297.1:0-30708 GCA_014611495.1 Limonius californicus | reverse complement strand
GTATGGCAAAAAAAGGCAGTGCCATAGGACAAACATAAACATACAACATTTGGGCACATATCTGACTGCTTAGGACAAACTTAAATGTACGTTAGGGCACAAGTATGGCAAAAGAGGGAAAATGCATAGGACAAACATAAACATACAACATTTGGGCACATATCTGACTGCTTAGGACAAACTTAAATGTACGTTAGGGCACAAGTATGGCAAAAAAGGGAAAATGCATAGGACAAACATAAACATACAACATTTGGGCACATATCTGACTGCTTAGGGCAAACGTAAATGTACATTAGGGCACAAGAATGGCAAAAAAAGGCAATGACATAGGACAAACATAAACATACAACATTTGGGCACATATCTGACTGTTTAGGACAAACGTAAATGTGCATTAGGGCACAAGTATGGCAAAAAAAGGCAATGTCATAGAACAAACATAAACATACAACATTTGGGCACATATCTGACTGCTTAGGACAAACGTAAATGTACATTAGGGCACATATTATATGACTGCTTAGGACAAACGTAAATGTGCATTAGGGCACAAGTATTGCAAAAAAAGGCAATGTCATAGAACAAACATAAACATACAACATTTGGGCACATATCTGACTGCTTAGGACAAACGTAAATGTACATTTGGGCACATATTATATGACTGCTTAGGACAAACGTAAATGTGCATTAGGGCACAAGTATGGCAAAAAAAGGCAATGTCATAGAACAAACATAAACATACAACATTTGGGCACATATCTGACTGCTTAGGATAAACGTAAATGTACATTAGGGCACATATTATATGACTGCTTAGGACAAACGTAAAAGTGCATTAGGGCACAAGTATTGCAAAAAAAGGCAATGTCATAGAACAAACATAAACATACAACATTTGGGCACATATCTGACTGCTTAGGACAAACGTAAATGTACATTTGGGCACATATTATATAACTGCTTAGGACAAACGTAAATGTGCATTAGGGCACAAGTATGGCAAAAAAAGGCAATGTCATAGAACAAACATAAATATACAACATTTGGGCACATATCTGACTGCTTAGGACAAACATAAATATTGGAGCACCTATCTGCCTACTCAGAACAAATATAAACATATAATCTTAAGGGGCTAGTAACGTGACTCAAAATAAACGTTTTCTATTGTCGCTGTATCTACGTTAATAGGCGACCTAGCCACTTGAGGTTTTTAAACTAGTAGACAATATATTCAAGATTGAAATAAGGTGAAAAAATTATAAGAACTTATGATAAAAATTTGCCACAAGTAGTACAAGAACACGATGAAATAAATCTACCTTTACGACATACGTGGAAATGATTTAGTGAAATTTTTTTCACGTTTAAAAACAAAGGACACAACCCCAACGTCAAGATTTATCTGATTTTCTTACAACCAAAACAATGCCAAGACTGTTACCAATTTATTAGATCGTATTTTATACGTATTGCCGTTTGCATTGGCTGCAGTTCGCTTACTAGCGTTCAGGTATACGGCCCTAAGACCGTGTAAGGACAGGGAAACGAATATAATGGTTTGTCAATGTAAAAAGTTATATTTAAGTTTTTTTTGGCAAGTCACTTTAGGATCCTCTTAAGAAACAAAATATGACCACATAGGACAAACATATGTATAAACATAGATTAGGGCACAAACGTGGCAAAATAGGCAACCAGCTGTTACAGGTAGAAGATTTGTGAGCAGGTTAGGTTGTTATCTGCAGTAATGTTATGCCAACATCGCATCAAGATAAAGGTAGCTACATTTTGTGTGTCCTGGGCTCCATGTAAATAGTTACGTTCTCTGGAGTAGTTCTGTAATTACACCTCTGCTGCTTTCACATATAACAATCTGACTTCTATTGAGTAATAAATTCCATAGAATGAGAAGAGGCAGCAAAGCAAAAAAAATGGAATACATTTGCAAAAGCATTTGTTTACGTTTGGTGAGCAGTAGACACAGAATTTGAGGTTATGTTTTCGCTTTTTCATGCATCAAACGTAACAAATCACGTTGTGCACAAACACTTTTGTACAAAATTGAATCATAGCTGGTGAATTATATATAAATTACTGTCCCACTATGAAACAGTATGGAATTGCAAAATCATCTGTGCCAGTACAATCATTTATGATCACCCACTACATGTGTGAATGTCTATAGAATGATTATTTTGAAATGAAAATTGCAAGTTTTATAATTTATCCTTTTAATAATAGTTAGAGATGTCCCTGTATATAAACAAACCGTAGTAAGGTGTTGGTGGCATGTTGTAGGTAGCTTGTCCATTGTATGTTGTGCATGTGATGAGCAAATCGGCAGGATTAGCTTTGGTACAAGCACGTGAGCGTGGTTGTCGAGTCGTTGGTGAGACTTTAGCGGCTGCATTAGCCCGTGATGGTTCTCAGTGCAAGCACCCATGCTTTCAACACTCGGCTGGCCATTTGCTCAGTCCTCCTCTCAGGTCGGATCCCAATACTCCACAATTCTTAATGAACTTGTTAGCACAGTAAGTTGTTTTCTTGCTTTTTATTTTTCTTTTAACCTCAGTGTCAACAATTTGACTGCATCATCATCTACATATCTTTCGAGAACTAACTATTTAACACAATAAACTAATAATATATTCCATCATTACAAAATATTCTATAAAAGCATCAAATTCATTATGTGTAGAGAAGAGTTCAGAATATAGTAGATGATTTTTTTTTTTTTTTTTTAATTTACAAAAGTAAAGCCGCTTCAACAACAAAGGCCATTAGCAGCTACACATTACCAATTATCACATATATATATATAAATACCTATGCATTAATACTTATATCTTATCAAACAAATTAGCAGCCTTTAGAAATAGTAAGGTACGTTCAACTTCTTCTTTTTGATTTCCAATAGCTATCGCTAAGTTGTCGTTAACTTCATAATGTTGTCGAAATTCCTCATAATTGGCACATTCTGTTATTAAGTGTTTTACTGTTAGAGACGTTTGGCATGTATCACAGGTGGGGGGGTCTTCTCTTTTAAACAAGTATTCGTGTGTGATCCTGGAGTGGCCTATACGAAGTCTAGAGATAACTACTTGGTCATTTCTATTTGGTGGAAGAAACATACGGTCCTTTGTTAACGGTTTAATCTCCTTCAGTTTTGCGTTGCTGTTGGTCCATTGATGCTGCCATACGTTCTTCATAATTTCTTTAAAGTTATTCTTTAAATCTGTTGACATATAAATAGGTGTCAGATTTTGAGAAGTAGTTCCTTCTTTGGCCAATTTATCAGCTGCTTCATTGCCATCGATGCCGACATGAGAGCATACATAAGCTATAGTTACGGAGTTTGGTACAAATTTTGACAATTGCTGTTTAATTAATTGTACAAGAGGATTAGCAGGGTACAGCTGGTGCAATGCTTGTACTGAACTCAATGAGTCAGTGAAGATAACATAGGTTAAACCTTGATGTTGAACTTGATCATCCAGTGCATAAGTGGTAGCTTGGAAAATAGCATAGAGCTCTCCAGTGAAAACACTGCATACTGTAGGTAGTTTGTATGTTTTCCTAGTATCCGTTGTTACAAAAGCTGCTCCCACACCGTCTTCTGTTTTGGAGGCATCAGTGTAGATAAATTTTGAGTTCGCGTAACACTCGCACATCTCACAATAGGCACTTCGAATGATAGAGGAGTGGGTCTCAGATTTGTGATATTTCGCTAGTTTAGTGTTAAGATTTGGGGGTGCTAGGGACCACGGAGGGATATTAGGAATTTCAAAAGGAGATATCTTTGGCCACTGGAACATAATTTCGGAAGATATTCTATTTATTCGTTCGTATAATGGTGGACGAACATTTTTTTTAGTATTATATATTATTTTAAAACGGTTGCTGAATGTGTTACAGTAGGTTGGATTTTTTGGATTTGACGAAATTGAAGCGGCAAACGCTAAGGTTAATTGCTTTCTTCTAAGAGATAAGGGTTGTTCTCCAGTAAGACTGTGAAGACTTTCTATAGGACTGCTCCTAAAGAGTCCAAATGCTATCCTAAGGGCAGAATTTTGTATGGAATCTACCATTTTGAGATATGATTTCCTAGCTGTCGAATAAATAATCGCACCATAGTCGAGTCTTGACCGTATGAGGCTTTTATATATATGAAGTAAAGTTGTGCTATCTGCGCCCCATTTGTGGTTTGCCAAGGTTTTCATGAGGGCCAATCCTTTACTACTAGAACTTTTAACAGCATTTAAATGGTCTTTCCAGGATAATCTCTGATCAAATACCATTCCAAGGAAAACAATTTTCTCTGCATATTGTAATTTTCTACCATATAATCTGAGGGTTGGTTTAGTAAGTTCCAGCTTTTTGGAGAAGAGAACACATTTCGTCTTTTCTGTAGAAAATTTGTAGCCTGCATTATTAGACCATTTTTCTAGACCATCAATGGATGTTTGTAAAGCTTCTTTTATTACATTAAGGTCTTTGCCTTTGGCATAAATTACAAGGTCGTCAGCGTATAAATTAGCTTTCACTGGTTTTTCAATATTGAGCAACATATCATTAACAGCTATCAAGAACAAGGTAACACTTAGAATAGACCCTTGGGGAGTACCGTTTTGCAAAGGCCTCTTTTGTGATAAAACTCCATTAACCTTTACTTTGAACATTCTATTCTTTATAAAATTTTGTATAAAAGAGAGTATGCGCCCCTGTATGTCCCACTGCATTAAAGTCCTGATAATCCTATTTTGCCAAGTCATCTCATATGCCTTTTCGATGTCGAAGAAAATACCTATAAGTTTCTGATTATTGGCAAACGCTTCCAGTATTTCTGATTCAAGAATGAGAAGATTATCATTTGTTGATCTGTGTTTGCGAAAACCACTTTGGGAAGAGGATATCAGATTGTTCCATTCGAGATGCCACATTAAACGTCTATTTATAATTTTCTCGAGTAGCTTGCACATGGTGCTTGTCAATGATATAGGCCGATAAGAGTTGACGTCTGTTTTAGGTTTATTAGGTTTCAAAATCGGTAGAATAGTTGCTTCAGACCATGCTGTAGGAAACTGCTGAGACTTCCACATAGTATTATATATTCTTAAGAGGTATTGTTTTCCATTGTTTGGTAGATTCTTGAGAAATATATAAGGGATATTGTCTGGACCTGGACTAGAGTTTTTTACAGAATTTAAGGCATCTTCAAATTCAATAGTTGAGATCGGTAGGTTGAGAGGGTGTTCTTCGTTTGCTGCAAAATTTAATTCTTCATTGTCATACCTTTGTTTCTGTTTTATAAAATTGGGGTTATAGTTACTATCACTGGATGCCTGTTGGAATCTAACTGCTAGTGCTTCCGCAATGTCCTCATTTGATGTTAGTATTTGATCATTTTGTTCCAGTACAGAGATGCGTTGGGTAGTATCTATACCTTTCAATTTTCTTATTTTACTCCAAACTTTAGCTACAGGCGTAGATATGTTTATACTAGCGGTATAGTTCCTCCATGTGTCTCTTTTACTTTTCTTAATAATAAATTTTGCTTTTGCTCGAAGTTGTTTAAAATTTAATAGGTTTTCAGTAGAATTATTTCTTTTTAATTTGTAGAAAGCATTTTTACTTTGTTTAATGGCTTCTTCACACGTTTTGTTCCACCAGGGGGATGGCATACGATTTTTGGGAAATGATATTTTGTGAACTGCTTCTTCAGCTGCATTTATAATAATAGATGTTATATTATCCACCATTTCATTTACATTCTCTTCTGGTTCATCTGCATTTAAGTTACGCTGGACAGTATCGGTAAATTGTTTCCAATTAGCCTTCTTTAAATTCCAGTTTAAATTAACATGGAAATTATATGATTTAATTTCTAGACTGTTAGTTATTTTGATTGGGAAATGGTCACTTCCATATAAATACGAATCTACTTCCCATGAAAAATACGGGGATACATTAGCATCGCACATAGAGAGATCTATGGCTGAAAAATTTCCGTTAAAAGAGTTAAATCTTGTTTGTTCTCCTGAATTTAAAATAGTTAGCCTGGTAGTTTCTATAAACTCTTGTATTATATTTCCTCTTAAATTTGTAATTTGGGAACCCCAAGCGGTGTTGTGAGAATTAAAGTCTCCCATAATAAAGCAAGGAGAAGGTAATTGAGTGTATAAATTATGGAGTTCTTCTACAGTAACATTAACGTTTGGTGGGATATAAATATTACATATTGTTACTTTAATTGGTGGAAATAGAACAGTAATTGCAACCGCTTCCAATTCAGTCGTTAGTAGAATCTCTTGAGACAAATATTCATTTTTAATATATATAGCTACCCCTCCACTGGCTCTTACTTGGTTATTTCTATTTTTGTAGTAACACTTATAGCCCTTAAGTCTATGGAAATCATTGTTCTTAAAGTTGGTTTCCTGGAGGCACAGTAATGATACATACTCCTTTGACATAATTAGTTGTAACTTTTCAAGATGGGTTAAATACCCATTTATGTTCCATTGTAATATGAATTTTAAAATTTATGTTATGTTTATGTTAGTACGTACTCAGTTGGGAAGAGCATGACGCGTCGGTATCTTCACCAAACGCTTGCTCAAACTCTAACTGTTTTTTGATTTTCTTTTGAATTCTTGTACACCGGTATTTTATGCTACGGTGAGTCAGATTCGGGTATACTGCATGTATCATGTCTAATAGTTGGGGTACATCATCTGTATATAATCGAGCGACACTAAGAGGATCAGGAGATCCACTTACGTTGTCCAGAAAGGAACAAATTTGTTGAAAATTTAAAATAAAAGGTGGAGACGCATTTTCAATAAACAGTTGCGCAGGTTTCAGTAATTCTGTTATAGGGGTCAGGCTTTCTGTAGAGTCGTTTAGCTTTTGTTTCTTTGTAACTTTTTTGGGGGTTTCGTTAGGTGACTGAAAGGTAGGCGATTTATTGGGATTTACGCTCGCATGTCGATTATCAGCAGTACCTTCTTCTTCAATAGTTATAGGTTCTATAGAAGAGCTTGCCGTTGAGTAAGCATTTCTTTTAAGACCGTGTTCTGTTGAGTTGTTTTGAAGGAGATTGTCGTGAGAAGTAGAAACAGCAGCTTCTGTAGTAGCATTATTTCTTTGGCTATCTTCAATTGTGTTAGGTAGAGAGGTAACGATATGCTGATTTAGAGCTGGTGCATTTTGATTTGGACACTGATTAGCTATATGTCCAGGAGTTTTGCAAATGAAGCACTTTAGATCATCAAAAGTTAAGAAAATACGATAATTTGTTTCTTCAAATTTTATCATTACGGATGAAGGTAGCTCAACTTCTACGTTAGGCTGGATATATATCTGTCGGCGAAAACTTAAAACATGACCGTATTCATCTCCTGGTATGCCGGCTCTAAGGAAGGACATAGGTGAAGCAGGTTTTAATCCTAGCCCTTTAACTAAATGAATCAAAACCTCGTGGGGGATAGAAGGGCACACGTTGGATAAAATTATCCGTCGCGCTGGAGTTACAAGACGGCGGATTCCAACTTCTTTACCATCAATATTTAATGTGTTGTGATTGTCTATTAAATTGTCTACAGATTGTTTCGTATCGAGATATACACATATGCGGTTGTTCGAAATTCTCGAGGCAAATAAAATGTTTTTCGGTTCAACTATATTGCCAGCTGCGACTATATAATCTTTCAAGGTTGGGCCTTCCACTGCATTGAGGATTATTGCTTGTTCTTTGCTTGGAAAAACATTAGCGGGTGGAAAGTTAATAACTTTTTTGATTTGAACATTTTTGTTTTTTTCTGGTTCTGTAATGTTAAGGGTATTCATTTGTTGAGATTCTAGAAGGCTTCTGTAGTCAGAAGTCTCCATTCTTGAAGGAGTCAGATTATATTAATTATTTATTAATGTATTAACTTGGATTGAGATTATTTGCTGGTAATTTTAACATATTTGTATGTGTTGTTCCCACCTGTGCACAAAACGTGAAACAGGAAAGGAAAAAAGAGGACACAAATTTTAATTAAAAGGAAAAAATAGGCTAGGTTTGGGGAGCACCCCTAAAATTACTCTTACCGAGTTCTCAATAAAGCACTTTAACTATTTAAGTTCAAAACTTGCTTTTAAAACACTAAAAGGTCGGAACTCGCGCGTGCACGTGTACACCAATCGGCCACTCCAGTAGATGATTTAAAATGCGATAATACGCAAGATGGAATTTAAAATTCCGAAATTTCACAAAAGGAAGTTGTCACCTTCAGCAATTATTGGTTTTTGATCATGCATTAAAATGCTTATTTGGGAATTATAAACTATCATGAAGGATTACAAGTCATATAATATATTTTGAACGGAACTACGCAAATTTTGATTAGTTTCAATTAATGTTTGAATTAATTAAACTAGTGTCAAACAGAAATGCAGTATTTTGTTGATGTACTTTTAATCTATATATAATAATACCTTCTGTTGTTTTTTTTATTATTGCATTTAAGCATGAAAACCGTTTTAAGTTTTTGCTGTTTATTTGCATTTTCCATTTGCTCATTTCATTCTTTAGAACTTTCCTTAAATAGAGCAGCGTAGGTAAGTTTCGTTCATTAATCTAGGCATGAGTGTGTGTGTTGAATGGCATTGTCATGAACAAATCCGCAATGGGCAATGTCTAGCATTTTTAAGTATAGGTGAACGTGCCCTTGTATGTGACACACGTCTCCAGTGGTCTGGCAGGAAACGTCATAGCTGAAAAGAAAGCACATGGACAAGTGATCTATGGGGAAGTGCTTGCTTCTGCCATAGGTCTTACAGGGGACCGTCGAAACATCACCACTGTTACATCACCACCTTTGCGTGCTAATTCTCATGCCCCTTCTCAGCTTTTGGGGTTGTTAGCATCGTAAGTGTGTTATTAACAACTAACATTCGGAATGTTTCAAATTTATGGGTCTCTGTAACTAAAAGACCAAAAGTTGAAGCATTCTCTGTTTAATTATATAGGTAGGCAATTAAATTTGAGTTTACTCTAGCATTCATGTAAACGTTCATTATCATCACTGTTTGAACTTACTAACTAGGAAACCTTACTTTTGATCGAGAATTTCATTACTTTTCTCGTAGAAACGATCTTCAATTAACTGGAAGTGATAACTGCACGTTTAATAAAGCTCAAAAAGAAATGGGTTTGAAAGACTTCTCGAAAATACCAAACGGGGTGAACGGTGTGGAAGATCGAATGTCTGTAATTTGGGAAAAAGGAGTACACGCGGGGGTCATTGACCCATGCAGATTTGTAGCTATTACTAGTAGCACTGCTGCAAAAGTATTTAATCTGTACCCAAGAAAAGGATATATAGGGATTGGTTCTGACGCAGATATTGTAATCTGGAATCCCAGTCAAACTCGGACCATCTCAGCAAAGACACATCACCATGCAGTTGACTTTAACATATTTGAGGTATACTAGCCGAAGAACTGTAATAATGCAACAACTTGAAGTCAAATTGTTGTTTTTAATAGGGAATGGAATGTCATGGAGTTCCCGAGTATGTGATTGTTAATGGACGTGTTTGTGTTGATGAAGAACAACTGAAAGCTGTTGAAGGCTATGGTACTTTTGTGGAATCTCCAGTTTTTGCACCGTTGATATATGACATAGAAAACGCTGAGAAATTGAAACAATCAAATAATGGAATTACAAATGATTTAATTACTTCTCAGGTAGCGAAGGTAACGGAGTAGTGCTTTTTGTGTTACTTCTAGAATATTAATGTTTTTTCAAATAAAAACTTAGTTTCTTAGTTATGCAATGCTTATTAGAAAGAAATTACCTTTTAGTGCTTACAATTTCTCTACAGTTTCTTTAATTTGTACACTACATATCTTGCATTAGCGTGTCATATTTTTTAACATATTTGTTTTAATGTTCCTGTTATTTTAGTCGATGTTTAACAAAAGAGTGTGGTGTTGGTTTGTGGGTTTCCATTCTTTGATTAACACCATGGTGTATGTTTTTGAACACATTAATATAGCGAACATATTTTTAACAGAAGCAGTTATTAATACTTCTGGAGCGAGATTAATTTCTACAAAAGCAAGGTGAAAAATTAACTAACTAGAAGAGATACTATAATAGCAATTGAATTCGGAAAGTAATTAAATTTCCAATAAAATTAACAACCTACATTCTTCTGAAATAAGTTGTTACAGCTAGAAAATCTTATTCTTAGTCATACTTTTCGGAAGGAAGTGAAGAAAATGTTTGCCTACGTAACAAGTAAAAATTTTTAGTGATACTTCGACACTGTTTTAGATAGTTACGTAGTTTATATATAATATATAAAACTCTGCACTGTAAAGCTTCTGGTAGAAAGCACTGCCAACAATAAACGCTAAAGGATCCTGTCGTAAATTAAAAATTATATTTCAGCTTTTAAGAGAGTTGTAACGAATAAAATAACTGATGAATATACAATGAGGCAACATTGTTAAAATAACATTCAGGTTCCAGCATTAACAATGCATCTAAATAAAATGAAGAAACTTTTCATGGTGTTTTTTTTGGGTACCACAAGTCTGAAATTAAAACGTGCAAAAAACAAATTGTAGCTGTATTGTAATTATAATGTGGAATTGTCGTAGCACCTATCCTGTTCTATCCCTGAAAATGTGTTGTGGGTTTGCACTACAAAATTACCTTTAAATTATATCAAACACCCTAATTTTGCACTGCCATTATATATTTTCTATGACTACCGACACATTGTGGCTTTGGTAGGATGAGTATCTACTTAATGCTAACCAAATTTGAACTACACATTTGGTCAGCATGCTAGAATGCACTGCATGGTAACTTGATCATCGAATTATAGAATAGGTACCAGAAGATAGTTTGGTAACTACACATAAGTGAGGTTAGGTTCTTACTACTAGCTACTGATCATGTTTCTCTCTTTGCGGCGCTACAGTCCCATATGGACCTGGACCGGATCTGGATTGATCATGTTTAATAAGTTGCAAAAGACTTTGCTAATTATAAGCTAAGACATACGTATTTTAGCTATTTTATAAATCCTTACCAAATTGAAATCTGCTTAGTGGAGATTATCAAGAAGATGTTTATGGTGTATATAATTGTTTACTAAAATGCAAATAGTTCAAGGTGGCTTGGTCACTTCATCAAGTAATTTTGTGGTTTTACAAATATTAATTAAATTTTTAATATATTGAATCATTCTGCCAAAAAGTAATATTTGTATAATTTTATCAATAACTTCAAGAGTTTGGTTCAGAGGATGTCCTGATATTTGCCGCTGTAATGTCATTAGTTTTAACTATTCACCACTATCATCTAATATTATTCAAAAAAACCCATAATTTTGTTCTTCTATATTGGTAAAATCATTTGAGTGGTAATTTCTAGAGGTGTATTGTATTATTATATGGGTATAAAAATCAGACAACACAGATGACTAGGTACTATTTGTATCTTATAGGCAGTTGCAGTTTTCCTCCATGAATTTATTACAAATTCTCCAAGAAACGTATTGTACATACAAGATTTGAAGTATGGCATAAATATAAATAAAAATTTGAGCTCTACACACAGGTATATTTATTATTAATTATGTTTTATAAAATTTAGGGGCGAGACAGCCATTAGAAATTCGATATCACCATATGTATAATGATTATATAATAAAACATTAAGACTAAATGTTCATAAATATTGCATTCTCAAGCACACTTACCATCTGATTATAATTTATTAAAATGATTTAGTAATACACTGAAGTATTTTGATGTAGATACCAACCTACCAGTAGAAATCCATTTAGTAACATTCTTTAAGTGGTTTTTCTGAAAAGTCGTATCCAAGTTGATGTAATACCTTTTGGTTTAACATATTTAAACTCTTAGGAGCTGCACTGGATGGTTGTAGGTTATTTTATTGAAAATTATAAAATTTTGACAAACTAATAAAGCATATGCTACCGATATACTGAGTAGTTACAGTTTTTTTAATAAAATTTGCTGACTGAAAGTTAGGGTTATCAATGTTTCGTAAGCTTGATAAGCTTATTTATAAAAATAATGACCATGTATATTGTTATATGGACCCTATCTCTAGCTCTTTCCTTTTCTATATTGATGTTGTTGAATAATAATCAACAATATGACTGTCTTGAATATTTAATTGGTAAAAGTAATTTATTTTGTTTCATGTAAATTGTATATCGACTCCAAAGAATACGAAGCAGTAAAAAAATGTTTTGGCTTTAAAGTACAATATTTACCAGTTTGCAAACATAGAACTTGAACATTAAGCACAGCTGATAGTAGCGCAGAAACTATAATAGATACATCACTACTTAGGCCTAAATGAAACTATGTTTATAATTTTCAATTTATTTTTTTAATTTGCATGTGCCTAGAATTTACTCCTACATGTAATAGTTACCCTAAATTTACTGTAAGTAGTATATTATCTCTTTCTGTGCAGGGTGAAATGGAGCCAAAAACTTCGGTCACTCCAACACTGCCAGAGTCTGCTGTGAGCACCCCATGTTGTAAGGGACCAAGGCCAGAAGGCCAGCGAAATCTACAAGACTCCACTTTTTCAATTAGTGGTAAGTTTTTAAACTGAAATGTAGTTTTGAAAAAGTACTCAAAATTTGTATGTTGCAGAGGATGCGGATGTCGAAAGAAGATCTTGCATAAGAGTCAAGAACCCACCCGGTGGAAAATCATCTGGCTTTTGGTAATTTCCAAGTTACCTCAATAGTGTTCGCTTGCAACGTGCTTACCTATATCAAGCAGATAAAACAAATACCAAAGTTTACTTCCAACATCTCACTAGTGTAGTTTTGGCATGATCATCATTGTGCTGCATTGATTTCATTTTTTAATGATGTTATTTAGTGCAGGACTAAACTGGAAGCAGATGACATTGCAAAGCCATTTAATTTGCTAATACTTTGTAATAGCATCTTCATTCAGTTTGGTGTTATTCTAAAATAAAAATTACGTTTGTATAATTTATGGTGTATGGCACTCGATGCTATTTAAGATTCAGGTTTTTATTTTTATAAGATGGTTGTGTAAAAATTAACTTTATTTGATATCTCTACTTACATTGCGATTTTTAATAAGTTTATTAACACAGTTAAAAGGTGCATATTAATTTTATGTAAGTGTTCGACAAATATATGGAGAGTTTATAAATTTGTATGATCATCTATTATTATTAAAAATTGATGTTGTGTTGTGAATGACAATGTTTGTTAGAAAATAATTGCTAAAATTATTTGCAGTTACTTTTAAGTTTATTTATTGGTATTTACCTATATAATCCAGTTTTGTTTAACACGTTCATTGCATAATAAAATCAGTATTGACACTATTGTATCTTTTATTAACTGTTAATCGTACCATTACTACTACAAATTTATAATCATATTGCGAAGTGGCCAATCTCTGTTTTGAAATTGTAGTCCTTATAATAAAATATACAAAACAATTACAGTAGTCAGTAGACATTGCTTTGTAATTAGACTTCAGGGGCAGTCAATATTAATCCATTATGAGTGTTCATCTTGTCTCAAATAGATTTTTTAAATAGAATATTTAAAAAAAATTACACAGTTGAAAACAAAATTAAATTGTACGTTGCAAAATAATACATTCATTAAACGCCCAAACAATAGAAAAACAAAATTATTTAAAAAAAAAATTCGTAATTATTTAAATGACTTTCTTAAAACAATTTGTATTTTATTTAATTGAGCGTGGAAAGTACCAAGGGTGTGAAGTGAGGGTGTCTGAACGACCAAGTGAACCTGCGACCACCTGCTCGATTGGCGGATCGATCAAAGGGGAAAGGGTAGCGATCAACAAGAAAACGAGGGCGAGAGGCTGAGAACAGCTAAGTGATCAAGTAGTCTAGTCGAATCTAATATATATATAAACACGGGGTAAGAACACATAGCCGGATAAGCGGGACAGGGAAATCCAAACGAGGGAGTGGGTAACAAGTGCATGAAAATTTAGTACAAGAGATAGGCTACAGGGACGGCTCTGGGGAAGAGGACAGGGGAAGACAGCACGTAGAACCCTGGCGGGGAGGAAATAGAAAAGCAGGCTGACAAATAATCCGTCTCAACTAAAAACCGAATTCGTGGAATGAGACCATAAATTTCAATCCAGGACAATAAAGAAGAAGAAGCAGTAAGAGGGTGAGGAATGGGACAACAAAGGAGAAGGAACGAAACAAGTACCAGTGGAAAAGGAAAAGATGGACTCCTAGCCGACAGCAGCAGAGGGGAAGGTTGGAAAAGAAGGAAGAGGAATCGAGAGCCGACAAAAAATTAAGTGGAAACAATACAATTTGGGGTTAATATTAAGTTACTAGTTATTAAGAAACTAAGATAGGTGGAATCTGTTACCTTAGAAAAATAGATAGATAAGAGATACGAACACTGTGAAACTTTGATACCAAAGTTAGTAGGGTCAAACGCATAATCGCATAATGGTCCCGGGTACGTACTCAAAATCCCATTGACGTGTAGCTTACTAACTTACCCGGCGTTGCAGCAATGGTGCCTTGCGGTATACATTGCAGTCATGCTAACGTTGTGGAATGCCCCACCCTATCCCGTAAGTTTCTACCCACCTACTGGCATGGGGTGGGCCTGGCGTATGCAGGATCCACCCTCGAGTCATCTCCATGTCAGATGATGATGATGAATTTGTATTTTATTTAATTAATTTTATCATCCCCTTGCTGAAAGTATTGTAAGGTTTGAGAAGATTTTAAGACATCTGAAAAAGTCACTTCAACTTGTTCCAGTTGTTTCTCCACTTCTTCTTTTCGTTCTTTGTTGCCACTCGATTCCTTTACCAATCCTGCATGTCTAAAACAATTATAAATACTTTATGCAGATATAGTTTGCCAAGCAAGGCTCAACATACTCACGGTGTCCAAAATTGTTAAAGCTTTAACATTGGTATCTTGCATTTGAAAGATTAGCAGCAACATCTCTATAAACTTATTTACAGCTCCATATGACATCCTGGTTCATCGTTGCAGCACGGTGGTTGCTCTTGGAGGAAAAAAGGCAAATTTGATGATGAGCATTGAAACTGACAGATGTGCCGGGCAATTACCTACAAGGAGCAAGATTTTTCCGTTATCTCAGGACTGGGAGTTTCCTTCACGGTATGAGGGGAATGCCCTTACGGAATTCGGTTCAGATATAATAAACTTATAATTAATTTTTAGTCCATTATAAACGAGTCCATAATATCCAATGCTATTTATATAGGTTTACATGACTCATTAGTCGGGACTTTACAAATCGGTCCATTATAAGTTGATTATAGACTTAAAACAGATTGCTTAAAATAAAACAAAATGAAAATGCTATAACTGTAACCTGTAAAACTAACATTTTACATTGCATATTAAAAAACACTAAAACTGGTGCCAACAAATAAAAAGCTTTCCTATTTTTGTGAAAATATCTTCTGCAGTCATAGTTTATGAGTTACTAAATTAAATACCTACGTATGTATGCAAAAATATATTTAAAAAAATTCATTAATAAAAAAAACATGTTATATACATGTAAATTTAACATTTAATTTGCAAATTAGGAAACACTAAACGGGTAGATACTTATGGAAAGTTTTACTATTTTTGGGGAAATGTATTTCACAGACACTCCTTGAGTTGCCGTAATACTGCTTGTATTTGTGGAAATTACATACTTTACGAAATTCATTAAAATTAAAAAACAGAAAATGCCTAAGTCCAGTGGCGGCTCGCCAAGTGAAGTATTTCTTCACCTAAAATTTCCATTCAATTGCGGATATTTATTTAAATTACATAACAAATTATTTATCGGCATTATACCAATTAGGTGTCGTTTATTTGTGGCATATACATACTCGTAGATACAATAAGCTTAGTGAAAACAAACACATTACATTTTTTCTGATCTCCTTCTATTTAAAATTTAAATTTTAAAAGCAGTCCGTCGAGCGTGAACACAGTTACCATAAAAAAATCTTAACTACAACACTCGTGCAATTACAGTGCAGAGTCAGCCTCAAACGTATTTTAACTCTGCACTTATAACTCCGTTGCCATGGTAACGCCTACGTCAATATCTATAATTGATTCACGGTGAATCGCGGAAGTGAAGAGTTCAGTCGCAATCAGCCGCGGAACTGCATGTTCGGGTTTGACCGTCGGTTTTTAAACGATTTCAACAATTTTGAATTCACATTGTTAGCTGTAGTACTTAATATTTTCTCTTTCACTGACATATTATTTGATGTTCTCCTAAAGAAATTATTGGATATTAATTGTTGTGTTACAAAAATAAATAAAACTATTGAACTTTTAAAGAGGAGAAGGAATGACGATTTCTTTGATACACTCTTCGAAAAGACTAAGGAAACAGAAATAACACAAATCGATATTTCTAAGCGACCTAAGCCTTACAAATAATGACATTAGAAGAAAATATAGAATTTTGTTTTATGAAGTACTGGATCACATTGTAATGGAAATGGAAATAAGGTTTTAAGACTGCGATAAGTTACAATTCATGTCTTTGGCTGATACTACGAAATTCGAACAATATGATTCGTGTTTTCCGTTTAAAGCATTTGAAAATTTAGGTCAATTTTCTGGCAAAATATTTACAAAAAGTAAGCGTCTTAAAAACGAATTAAATCTTTATGCCGATGAAAGTTACAGCAATCTACAGACCCAAGAACTACTAGAAAATTTCAATGAGAACAAAAATTTTTACCGAAGCCTACAAATTGTTTTGCCTCATATTAACTATTCCGTCGGCAAGTGTGTCCGTGGAAAGAAGTTTTTCTTGCCTTAAATGAATAAAAACGTACGCAAGAAATGCAGTATCTCAAAATAGGCTTTCTTCGTTGGCAAATATTTCAATTAAAAAAGAACTCTTATTAGAATTAATAAAAAATCAACCATTTTACGAAGACATATTAAATAATTTTGTTGCATTAAAGGACAGAAGGGTAGACTTGGTCTACAAAAACTAGATAAGATGACATAGAATTATATTTTTTCTATTTGTTATTATTAGGGTTATTATAATAGCACTTCGCCTATTTTTTTATCCGCGAGCCGCCACTGCTCCAGTCTTACTTCTTTAATATTCGTATTGCTATAAACCAGTAGCGGCGATTGTGAGCTGTAAGTGTAGGAGACGACAGGTCAGCTGCGAAGCTACCGGGTGGAAGTAATTAGCTAGTCGAGGCGGTTGCCATGGAGACGCAATGTCGTGGGCGGAGTCGCAGAGGGTTGCTAAGTGACGGTGCTGTTGAATTCTTATGAAACAAATTGATAAGAATTTATGTTAAGCAATAACATCATTATTATTTAATTTCATTGATCTAAAAAAATTTAATTAAAAAAGTGGGAAGCGACTGCCTCCCTAATCGCCGTCACTGCACGACTTTAAAAAATTGCATTCAAATCAGAAGGATAAACTGCAATACGTAAACTCAATATTCAAACTAAATTAAAAACGGGAAGTACTGCCGTCTTAGGAGAAATATATTTTTTTAATCATGCGTTTTGACATGACAAAATTTATATTGTGTGCTAAAATGTATGTAATTTGTTGAAAAAAATTATTAGGGGATACTACAGTAACTCAAAATACGTTAAATTACCGTTTTCTATTGTCTCCGTAGTTACGTTAATAAGCGACCTTTCCATTTGCGGTTTCCTTAACTAGTTCATATTCAAGATTGAAATAAGGAGAAAACTATCAAGAAAAAAATCAAAGGAACATGTGATGAAAAATTGTTAAAAATATGGCAAAATCAATCTACTTTTACGACATATGAGGAAGTAATTTAGTGAAATTTTGACACCCTGTTACAAACTACCATCGTTTAACAACATATTGCAGACATTCCCAATGTACAATTTTATTTGGTTTTTTTACATTCAGAACATTGCCAACGCTGTCTTGCCAATATACTTTATCGTATTTTATTCAGGTAGACGGCCCTAAGCCCCGTAACGAACAGGGAAACGAATATAATGGTTTGTCGATGTAAAAAATTACTTTTCATTTTTGGTTGCCAAGTCGCTTTAGGATCCCGTTACTGTTAGAAAAAGAAAGGACAATACTGTAAACATGTATAGTGCATATTTAAATTGTAAATTTAATAACTAATTTATACACCGATAGATAGGAATTGAGAGGATTCTTGAAAGAATCGGTCATGGGCCAGAAAAATTTAAGTATATATTACCGTCAGCCCGATGATATCCACATCCACATTTTTACAGCACGTGATTGCAAAATGATGATATCACCAAATATTTTGACATTTGCATAACCTCGAAAAAAGTGTAACAGTTTAATTTCCGAAATTTAGAAATGAATTCTATTTATAACGTGCCAATTATACCTCAGAATCTACGGAGGGAAGAAACTATAGTGCAGATAGCTGATGCTCTCAAATACCTTTCTGAAGTATCTAGTGATATATTTAATCGTGTAAATAGCCGCATAGAAACAAATAAAACCCAGTTATCCAGCTTATCAAACCGAATAGACTTAGCTCGTACAAAAATTTCAAAGCTAAGAGGAGCAAAGAAGGCCACTCAAGTATTTTCTAGTAGTAAATATCCGGCAGCCGATGTCCATCGACACTATAAATCAATATTTGATAATGATAAAAAATTATCATTTGTTAAATCTAAAGTTAAGTATAAGGATATACAAATTAAAGATGAACCTTTAGAGACTTTGCAGTTTTACCATGTCAAAGTACGGGAAGTTGAGGATCTACAGACTATTAGTGTTTTAGGTGAAATACCTAAAGACATTAAATCTGTTAACGATTTGCTCCTTTATAACAGTGGGAAAAACCCCTATAAGAACTATGTAATGTCAGATCCTCTACAAGCTTCACTTCGGATGAAAAAAGATGATACATTAGATGTTTCTGATATCGGAGCTGCGCCTTATTCCATCTCTGACAGAACAACTTTAACTAGATCTGCAACAGAGTCCTATTTTTATTCTCCAGATTTGGGTGATGTACCATCAATAGATGTACCTCTAGATCTTCCAGATTTGCCCGGTATTGCTGATGATTTACGATATGTAGATGAACTCGGACAAGGAATAGCTCCATCTGTCACTACAACACCAAATGTTCCTGAACTTCCACTTCTAAATGGTTCAATTTCACAGACGATCACCGATGCAAGCACAACACAACCTTTAGTACCACCACCACCTCCAACTCGAGAAGAAATTCCTAGTGAAAGTACTGTGAAAGAATCAGATTCAATTCCAGAGGCAAAAGAACCTGAACCCACACCAGTTGAACTGAAACCAGATCCAATACCAGAGCCAGATACACATGAAATTGATAATTCTCCAACAAAACCACCTGTAGCTGTTACTGATGCACATGCTAGTCTAATGGAAGCTATTCGTAAGGCTGGAGGATCAAAAAATGCCAAACTGAAAACTGCAGAACCAAAACAAAGTGCTGTACCTAGTGGCGATTTAATGGCCGATTTACATGCAAAATTATCTCTTCGAAGAAAGGGTATATCGGGCGCTAAAAACCAGGAAAACCAAATTGGTTTTGACGCGGGCTCAGCAATGAACAAAATTTCTGCTATGATTCCTCCACCTCCAATCAAAATTGAAGCGGAATCAACTAATACTGAGGATGAAGACTGGGATGAATAGAATGTTTATGTTATACTGTTATCATATAATATATTAAGTTTTCATATTTACATGCATTAGCACTATTTATACTTCTTTTATATATTTGAAGTTAAAAATATATTATGCTGTGATACTTGTTGCTGCAAAAATCAATTTTTTATTAAGATGTCAGAAGAGGGTGTCCAATTTTTCAGCAATTACTCGAAAATTATTTTACTTTCACAAAAATAAAATTTAATACGTATTTCAATTGTAATAGTTGCAAAAACCATTACGAATCTAGAAAATAGTACTTTATTGCTTTATAGAATTTCGAATATTTTATAAATAAAATCACCGATTAAACCAAAGCCCAATTAACAAAATAGCAATTTTGAAAAAATTAATGCTTTTCGTTTATTAAACAGTATTAATTGTGTTAAGTGATACTATTAAAAAACAAATTTAGTTTTATTTTGCTATTTTAAATCGCCCTGGGTTAATGCGCCATGTAATTGACTACCTCAAACAGGGTTCAAACGGCAGCAGGGTACGGAATGGGGGTCTCCCCATTTCCCATAATATGCAATTTATTTATTTAGTCCAGTTTTTTAACATACAAACATGTTTTTCCAAAAGGGACAAAATTTAAAAATTGAAAATATTGCAAAGCACGGTATAAATTTTGTCGTTTTAAACAATTGCTGTCGTTATTTTTTATCTAGTCTATATAGAATGTTATTGTATTTTTAAAACGTTCTTACTTTTATAAATAATTATTTTTTAGAATTGGTATCTATTTTAATTAGAACTGGTATTAGAAAGCCATTAAATACGTTGAAATAAAATTTGTATTTTCAGAAGCACATCCGTTTGCTTTAGGGTTATATTTTCCAATTCAAGAGAAAATTAAGACATGTCCATTGACCTATTTCCATTTTCCCCTCGACTTGTATTTGAGAGCGCCATCTATCTAGAAATGGCTGAACTATTGCTTCTGGGAATTTACATTAAGCGAAGCGCCACGGCGCGGTAAAAATTTCAACTAGTGACAGAGGGACTGTTTTGGTGGTCGTATCGTTTCACGTGCCATTTACAGCATTTATTTTCTTCTTTTTTGTGTTAAAATCAGTCTCAGTACATAAAACAGCTTTTTTCAAAGCTACCTCGAATCTTTACATTGCCAGATATGTAAGTACTTTTACGTTTTCTTCTTTAATTTGATTTAATATCACAAGATGCAGTGTGTATTGTTCATATAACCTCAAACTGCTTGTGCATTTAAAAATTACTCATTCCATTTTTTTTATTTGTAGAATAGCAAGTTATGGATAACCGAAGGTATCTACTGTCGTTGATGAACCTGTTTGGTTATTTAAACGCTTCACCTACATCTAGGTGCATTAGCGAAGGGAAATCGATTGTGAATGCTCGACACATTATAGCTTGTGGAACTTTGGACAAAATTGTTACTTCAATTAAAATTTTTGCTCTGTGTTTGAAGACTAGTGGCTTAACAGAGAAACAGCATGAAATAAATGCAATCTTTAGCATCACGAATGGTGTACTTCTAGTTTCCGAAGCTGTGTGCAGTTTTTGCAATTCGAAGACACCTTATACTAAACAAGAAACATTCGTACTATGCCCAGGTTCAACTAGGAATGGCAATTTTGAACCTCCAGGAATGCTATTTTATTATATACGCTTCTTTTGATGATAGTTTCCTAAATGTAATTGTAAAATACGATGAAAGTTTTACCAAACGTTTAATCCAAAAATTGCAGTACAACTATTTTAACAAAATGATACATGTATTATGTAATTAAATAAAAAATATATTAAAGTTCCTTTTTTGCATCAAACATATATTGTTGTTTTAGAGAGTGCATATTATGTTTAAACAGATTTTTAATATTCAAAAATGGAACAAACAAAATTAACATAGAAATTTATCGTCTTTCAAAATAGGCGCAGTTAAATTAACAATTGCACATATACAATAAACATTTCGTCTATTTTTGGCACTAGCGATAAGGGTAATGGTTTTGAGAGAATCTCAAAAACCTTTATTCTCTGATTAGTTCTCTCTATATGCACCCTAGCTTTGGCTATGTCGACATTTTCCTTTGCTTCTTCTACCTACCTACCTACCTAAAATAAAACACAAATGTAAGGTTACAATTTTGGTATTGTTATTAGTTATTTAGAAAATTGAGTGCTTACCTAGTTGAAAAAGTATACTTAGTATACTTCCAAAGTAGTTTGGAAAAAACTGTTTTTTATAGTCACAAAGGCCTAATAACACAACTCAAAAATAACAATTAGTCAGCACTCCCTCATGCAAACGGCAATTGTTACCCTCTGTCAGCGGCCATATTGCAGTCGAAAGTGGCGCCACCATCGGTAGTGTAAATTCCCAATAACGTGTTCATTTGCCGTTATTTAGGTTTATTTAAATTTTTTGCGTATAAAATAAATATGATTTAACACTGTTTATTTTTTCCGATTCAAACGGGCAACCGCGGGCCGCACAAAGCACCTGATAGGGTCGCATGCGGCCCGCGGGTTGCTCATCATTGGTCTACAGAATTTGTGCTATGTTACTATGTATGTAGGTATGCTTGTTTACTGTTCGTCTATATCCTTCCTTACTTTTAACCATACAAGAAATATGTATTATGGAATGTGGAGTAGAAACGGAAACAAACTATTTGGTCATCATCATCAGCTGCCAGGATTAAACCGTTGAGGTTTGTTCCGGTCTCAAATAAATTGTTCACTCCAACGTTTCTTTGGGCGTCCCAGTCTTCTTTTTCCTCGTGGTCAATAATGTAATGTAGTAGTTGTTTTGTGATCCGACAGTCGTCCATTCTTAATATATGTTCCCTCCAGTTTTGTTTGTATTGATCAATTCTTCTAAATAAATTAAAAATTTTTAGCTCCTGGCGTATCTCTTCATTTTTCTTATCGTCTAGTAGCGTATATCCAGCTACCCATCTTAGAAACTTCATCTCATTGCATTTCTTTCTTTTAGCGCGAGGGTTCAATTTTCTGATCCATATAATAGCGCTGGGACTGCCATTACCTTATAAAATTTTAATTTTGTATCATTATTAAGTAGCCGTAGGTAGATGTCTTCTGATGGTTCCGTTAACAAACTATTTGGTAAAAATGTAATATAATACCAAAGCCTGCTGCCAGGATATCTAAGTCGATGAGTGGGCTTCCCATTTCTTTTGATTTGATGTTTTTTCTACTCTTTAATATTTTATGCATTTTTTAGCTTTTAACTACACATGTAAATCAAGTGTGGCGACAATTCTATTAGCGTATCGTTTGCTTCCTGGGCAAAACGACGGTTATGGCTTAGATTTGACTCCTAGACATACCATGCATCGTGTATAAAATCACCTACATTACCTTCTATTGGAATTTATTTGTGTACAAGCACAGTTGAATATTAAATAAAAATTTTCCGACAGAATGTATTTTTGAAGCAATTTATTTCAAAAATTTTTTTTATACGTGTACACTACCCTGCACGTGCTTACCTAAGAGAATAAAAGAAGGTTATTACTTGAAAACCTCTTATTTACGGCGCATTTATTTAATTTAAATATGGGGAAATTATTTGATATTTTCCATACATTATCTTAACAGTAGTGCGCCACCCTAGATATTTTACACTAAAACGTATTAATGGTATTCTTCTATTCTACCAGACAACCTGAATTTGAATGCACATTATTAAAATATACACAGTTACTTAAATCGCCGTTTTGGTAGCGGTCGACTAAGTGCCTGTTACGAGAGTTCGGCGTTTTAGTCACATTATTCTGTTGGAGTGTTGGCGTTTTGGACATGGTCGACATTTTGGTCATCATCTCGTTTCGGTGTTTTGGTCGGATTTGACAAAGTGTTTATTACGAAACCGTAATATTAATCGACGCGCAAGGTTCGGCCGTTGTCTTCTTCGACGCTAAGTTATCAATACCTGTGGCTTTTGTTAACGCCGGTCGCCGTCTTGACCTTTTAGTCGGCGAAATGGTTTTCAAATAGTCGACATTATGGGCCTCATCGGTGTTTTGCATATCCGAAATACAGAGTCGGCGTTTTGGGCATTCGTTTAAATGTTCCGCCCTCCTCTCACATACCACAAGCGGCATAAACTCTAATGTAAAAGGAATTTCATGGTGTTTTATTGTTTTTTATTGATTCTGCAGAAACAGTTATGACATTTATACAATAGTTAAAACAGTCTCTGCATATGCTTACATATGTTATTATTATTATTATTAGATGTTAGGGCTTTGGGCTTTATATGCCTTCCGTCACTTCGATCCTTAGTGGTTCTTTTGTAACTTATGAGCCCTTTCTTTGTTAGAGAAGTTGTAGGTTGTTGATGAACCTTATAATGTCTCTGGACTTCGAGTCCCTTATTTCGTTAGGTGTCATGGTTGTCTTACCGAAAATTGTTTTGTCTGCGTCGACAGGCAGCATTGCATTCGCATAGAATGTGTTCTGCCGTATCCGCTGCCTCGTTACATAAGCGGCAGATTTGGTCCTCAGCTTTGCCAATCTTAAAAAGATGGTATTTTAATGTTGTGTGGCCTGTTAATAGGGCAGTGATGGTTTTCAATTCCATCTTGCTGAGGGACAAAGCAAGTTTTGCTTTATTTTGCGAAACAGTGATGAACTGTTTTGTCTGACGTTGTCCTGGAATATTCTGCCAGTATGATGATTTCTGTTGTTCCTCCCATAGTTTGACCGCCTGTTTTATGTGGTTTTTCTGTATTCCACAGCAGGGCTCAGGTCCAATGAATGGCGTCGATGCTCCGCGTTTTGCGAGTTCGTCGGTCTTTTTGTCGCCTGGTACGCCCTCATGCCCTGGCACCCACTACAAGGTAACGTAGTTTCTGTTTGCCAGTTGTTTGAGGTTGTTCAGGCACTCCCAGGCTAGTTTCGACTCACAAATGGGGGCTTTTAAAGCCTTTATTGCTGCCTGGGTGTCTGAGAGGATGTCAATTGCTGCACCTTTATATCCCTTCCTTTGGTTTATATTTGTGCAAAGGTTTATGGCATAAACCTCAGCGTGGAAGATGGTAGTTACAGTACCGAGGAGTCCGGGTCCGTAGACCCCGCTCTTGTTCCTCCTCCTTCCATCTTCGAACCATCCGTATACCACTGGAGAGATCCTTTCTTGAAGGAAGGTCCTCCCGAGGACCACACTTCCCGGTCTGTGATGGTCACTCTAAGATTGGTCGAAGTTGTATTTTATTGGCATAAAATCCGATACGGTGTAGGCCGTTCGCTCTAGGTGAGTGAGACTTAGAATACCTAAGTGGCCTATCAGGTCTCCTGATTTGAATTTATTTGTCCTTGCAAGCGTGAGCGCATTGCATCCTTTTTTACCTGAAGGTGTAGGGGCGTTAGTCCTAACATGGTCTCTATTGCTGCTGTTGGACAGGTGCTCATTGCACCTGTTATCCTACTCAGACAGGCGAGACGTTGTATCTTCTCTAGCTGTAACTGAGTAGTGATCTGTTTTGTTTTTGGCCACCATACGACTGCTGCGTAGGTGACCATGGGTTTTATTATAGCCACGTATGACCAACAGATCATTCCTGGTTTTAGCCCCCAATTTCTTCCTACCAGCCTACGGTTTACATATGTTATAACCTATTCTGTAATTTTCTATTAGGCCTGTATGATACGACGACACGACACAGAATTACTGTCACGTATAAAAAAAAACATAAACGCTCTACGGTATCTAGATTGTAGTGTAAAGGGAATTTGTAATTGGGCTGAAAAAAACAGTCTACGTTCTTTCATACTGAAGATGATAACTTAATTGCTAAAATACGTATGTAGGTGTTCTACATATTGTGGTCGTATGTGGTTTTATAATTGTGCCAGTTACAAATATTTTATATTTTTAATATTTATATTAAAAATAAGTTAATCAAACATTTTATTTAGCAGCTTAAATAAATGCATTAATAATGCATCGATATGACTGATTTTGCACGTATTGTAATTGTATTCCATATACTACCAGTGCCGGTCAAATAAACACAGCGTTGTTATGAAATGCACCAATCGGTGTTCAGCTACAGTTTGCAACTGTTCGAATCTTTAGTAACAACGAAGGATGAACACATTTTTATCATTATTGTATCCAAATTTCAGTAATATTAATAAAAATGGACAACAGCAATTGCGAAGCCGTAAGCCAACAGGTAATAAAGTAAGTTAAAATCAGAATAGATTAAATAATTACTATACAGAAGAATACCTTCCATAGGAAACTTTAACTTTTTATAGGCATGAATGCTGTTCTGATAAAAGGAAGTTGAACCTTTCATATGTTAAACGTATCGATACGTTAAATAAACGCCTAGAAGACAAACATCGTCTAATTGAAAGCATCCGACGTGAAATGTCACAACTCATAAATGAGGCAGAACATAAAAAGCAAGATTTGTATAGACAAGAACGCAACGAAGAAGTAATTTAATAAATTATATGTTTATCGAAATAAATGTAATGTATATGTTTACAGGCGATAATTAAGAAATTACGGCAACAGTGGTGGTATTCTAAAAATCAGTGTAACTGCCTTAAAGCACGTGTGTTATTGGAAACCCAAAATATCATTAAAGATCTTGACGAGATTTGTAATAATGTAGCAGAAATTAGAAAAGCACAGTATAAGTTATTTATATTTTCAAATATTCGCACTGAAATTAACAGGGTAGGAGCTCGAGTGAAATCCCTGAAGGCTAAAATATTAACTTTTGATAAATAAAAATGTATTACTAATTCAAGTTAACTGTTTATCATTAAGTAAAATTAGGTACATCGTAAATCCACCCATGACTGATTTGTGAATAAGTTAGAATTAACAGTTTTCACCTAACTTTTATGGCAGACAATAAGTAAGACTTACTGTATTTATAGATTTTAATTTTATTAGTCATGTTTCCTTTGTATATTGTTTGTGCTCTGTAGTTTTACTTGTGTATAATCAAATCTATACACTGTATATATAAGGTCTATCGTCAACTAAATTTTGTAATATTCAGTTTAGAAAAATGTACTAAGATATCAGAAACGCTGTGTGGTATCTGATTTTAGTGTGAAAGGAGCTTTATGGCGTTCTATTGTTTTTTGTGTTTCTGCTGGAACAGTTGCATTTAGTTACATTAATACAATAATTAATTGTACTATTAGAAGCCTCTGCACATACTTTGAAATTTTATAACTTATTGAGATAGTTTCGGTTACCTGAACATCAGCAGCCCTATACAGGTTCTACCGTTTTACTGTATATATGCAAAACCGTATGGCAATTTTTACCTCTACCTGGATCTATGCAGAAATATCTGCTTTGCTATTTGCATCTATACATGTTGCAGTTTAATTAATCTATATATGATTTTGGATATTACAACTGATATATTTAATTGAGCAAGAAGCTGTTTTATACATGTCATATTTATAAAATAAAAAAATGGGTCATAGGGGCTGTTCATTATCTTAATTTTGCCTTTAAAAGAGCTTTATGATGATTTATTGTTTTTAATTACACTTATAAAGCAAAAGCAATAAGTACTTGTTACATCAACACAATAAGAAATTACAGCTGTTTATACATTTTTAAAAATTGGAATGTATTTTCGCATTGAGAGATTTTAGTAAATATTTGCAACCTGATTCACGCTACAAACATATAAATACAAAAAAAATAATATTCGCACATATTTAAATATTAACTTCCGCTAATAATAAATACGGATATGCAACCTGATTAGCAGCAACTTTTTAATAGGCTTGAACGGACTTCATTATATTTTAAATTGTACAGTTGCATCCTTTTAGTTATGTAACAGATCAGCTTGAACAAGAACGATGTGTATTGCCAGGCAAATAATCACAGTGTTTATTTGTCTATGGTATTGCTTCATAAATACGGGCGCTACTAGCCTATTATCGAAATCGTCTTACAAACATCTTTGACAATCGTTAACCTTGTAGTGGAACTTCTCTTCTCTGTTCGACGGGTTAGGCTAGCCTCCTGCCCGGCATACGTGCAAAGAGGGCTCACAGAACCTACTGCATTGTAGGTAATTAACAGGCCATTGGCCTATACAAAGAAGAAGAAGAAGTCACAAAAGCACAAAGCTACGAGAAATGTGGCGACAGCACCATAAGACTGCAAAATCTTCACAAATCTCCATATTGTAGCGGACCGCATTTGCGATTATGGTTATATTCTCACAGGCAGGAACTTTTGGACATTATGCTTATAATTTTAATTTTTAATCTACACTCGCATATATATTTCATGTTAAATGAAACTGCTAATGAATTTTAGTTGATGTTTGAAAATCACGCCTCATTGATTTTGGGAACGGCCGTTCCTTCACACGTTTATTTTTTGTAAAGGGTCTGTCCTTTGAGGGTGTAGACCTAATTTATGAGGGCTACGATCATAAAGTAAACACCAACTTTCATATACAATGAATTGAATTATAAGACGACACCCATTCGGTAGTTGAAGTTTATATTTTCATAATTAAACCATTCCTTTTCAGCGTTTTCTTTCAGCTCTTTATTTCAGGGCTTTGATTAACAATATGACTTTGAATTAATTGATCTTAAGTGCATAAGAACGACCGCTGTTTGTAGCGCGGTCTATTACTGTGCTAAAGGTTTGGTTTAGTTTAAGCCATAACATTTCTAAATTATTACTTTTCTTGTTGAATATTTCCCACATAGACGTGTTAACTAAACACTAAATTATAGGAGTTATTTATTTTGTTTGGTCCTTCAGATTTTCAACAGGCAATTAACTTATTTTTACGAAAATTATTAATTTCATGATTTATGGGGCCATCATATTCGTGTAGTTTCTAAAAATGGGATGCACGTGCAGTGGGTTCTCACGATCCAGCACCCACTGTTGAGCCTATAAAAGCAGAAATAAGTTGTTCTGAAGGATGATTCTTGATTTAAACGTCAACAAGCACAGTTCCTTTGCAGGTTTCCTTAACCATTCACTTGCCAGCGCTTTGAGGTATCTCAGAAGCTTACGGCTTTCCTTGACGAGTGTGCTTTGAGGTACCTCAGCTGCAGCATCAGGTTTCCTTAACCCTGCACCTGCCAGCGCTTCGAGGTATTTCAACGGCTTACGTCATCCCCTGGCGATTGCGTTTGGAGGTATCTCAGCTGCAGTGTCAAGTTCCCTCAACCCTTCACCTGCCGGCGCTTTGAGGTATCTCAGCAGCTTACGGCTTTCCTTGACGATTGCGCTTTGAGGTATCTCAGCTGCAGCGTGAAGTTTGCTTAACCCTGCACCTGCCAGCGCTTCGAGGTATCTCAACGGCTTACGTCATCCCTTGGCGATTGCGTTTGGAGGTATCTCAGCTGCAGCATCAAGTTCCCTCAACCCTTCACCTGCCGGCGCTTGGAGGTATCTCAGCAGCTTACGGCTTCCCTTGACGATTGCGCTTTGAGGTATCTCAACTGCAGCGTCAAGTTCCATTGAAATAACTACAAAAATACCAGTGGTGGCTGCTGAACTTTAAAACAAAATGTACAACAATATTCACGGTTTGGTTAGGGAAATTGTAGCCAATGTTATATCGGTATACGATGAGGAAGCTATCAACGGCACACCGGTACATCTAAATTCAAAAAATAAGAGGACGACATGTTAGGCATATGTTCCCGTTGCCACAATTACAAGAATACTTGTTTGAGTGCCTTGTCTCTTACGAGGTGTAGCGACCTTCTCTCCTATATCTGTGTTGTGCATTTTAAAGTACCATAACAATAGAGGACCTACAACGTAACGTGGGCTCCGCTCCGTACCCTGGAAAGTGTAAACACTTCTACTCAAGAGAAGATTTACTTGGCAGAAAACCTCGCTGGTTTGTAATTGCCTTGCGAAGAAGAACGGACGTTAAAAATCCGATGTTCCAGTACTGGGAACTGAACCCAGACCTTCAGCGTAGAAGTCTAACGCAATGACCGCTTCTCTCCGTCCATTTGATTTTTAGACCCCTCCTGTAGTACCAGATTTCAAATTATTTCAGCTTTTGTTTGCATAGTTTACTTATTGTTTAAGTTTCGCATCTGTATAGACTCATATACAGGGTGTCGTAGATAAGATAAGGTACATAGAGATCTCGGCTATACCTTAGGAGATACGAAATGGGTTAAACTAGAGACAAGTGGCGCAAATATAAGTCATTTACGACGATGGATTGATTTTCAAGATATTCGCAAGCTTTACTGAAATATCCTAAAAAAACTGAAATTTGTCTTTTCGAAAATCTCCAATAATTTTGTATTATTCAACTTATGTAACTGAAACTTGCAATTCGTACATAAGCTGACAGAATGAGTTTAATTTTGGCAATTAACATTTTCTAAGCCGACTATTTTCAGAGATATGATTGTTAACTTTTTTTAAGGACGCTATATTGCAATCTTGGAATTTCCCGCTGAATACTAGGCAAGATAATTAGGGCCATAGTTTCAATTTTCTGATAAACTCTGACATTTGCTACCTGAACCTGCAATATTTACATAAGATATTTGCGATCATTGGATATAATTATTCATCAGGGCCACCCTAACCACAGGGCTAAATGGGATACAGCCCCGGGGTGCCAGTCTTTTGGGCAGTGGCGGCTCGTGAGTTAAGAAAGAGGGTGGGCACAGGAAAAAACTTACCTATTTTTTGTACATAAAATCCATTCTCCTATTTTTCATGTTGGAAAACACGTCTATGTGTAGTTTCATCGGCCTCCAAAGCAATGAAATTTGCAGATTTAATTTCTTTTAGTATTTCCTGCTTGTAAATTTGCAACATTGCATCTAGCAATTCGTTCTGAATAGTTTTTGAGACGCCTTTAAACACTTGTGAACCTTTCATATGTAT